>OZ002744.1:41095309-41186339 GCA_963924295.1 Dioctria rufipes | reverse complement strand
TAGTTAAAATAAAACTCAGTGAATTCCGGAATAAGCGAAAAGCTGTTTTAGCAAAAACGAAGGGGTCCAGCTTCCCGGATGGGAATTGAACCCAAAAGTTAGAATTGGTCAATGATTCATCTGTCTCGATAACTAAGTAGTAAGTGCAGTCGCCCGAAAGCGGAGGGTCCCGGCTTCAAACCCCGAACGATGCGGTTGTTTTTTCGTCTTGTATTTATGATTTGATTTGGAATCATTACAAATAAAAGTTCTTAAAAAATTCTTCTATTCTCCATCATAAATTGAAACATTGTTTTTTTTTTTTTAACACGTATCAGTGCCCAATACGAAAATTGTTAAAAAAGAAAATTGGAAAAACTTTGGGTGTCAAGATGTGCCGCCGGATATTAAAATATTTCGAACATTTTATTAAGGTAACTTTTGAATATCAAGACACAACTTTTCCATACTATAATAATATAAATTACTGGAAAAAGACATTTATTTCGGCGTTTTTGGTCCACCATACTTCTCAGTCTCCTTAAAACGTTTTAATGTGAAAAGTGAAATGAGAACAAATCAACTCTTTCGCTATTCTCACTTGACTCATGCCTTGGTAGCTTATGACAAGAATTTGTGTCCTTCCATCTTCACTACATTCTCGAACTTTTGGCACACATATTACCATTATTTTTATACCTTAGCATAATAATAAAAGTTATTTTGATTTTTGCATTTCCGTCCTCACGGATTACTTGAGATCGTGTTCACTTATACCGGAGACAGATTTGGTGTGTCGATATTGATATATTGCTATTGTAATTATGTCATATTGAAATATAGAATTTCAGAGACCCACTTACGATTTACGATACTGAGGAATTAATTAGAGAACTGATATTTGATTTGCCATTTGATTTGAGAAAGCTTGGGGTACGTACAAAATGCGAGCAAATATTGTAAGATTATTTGTCTATTTACAATACCATTGCGTATTTACAATATTTGTATTTGTAATTTCAACTTGACAAGTGTGAAATATTAAACGTCACAAAAAGATGGTTTGTAAGTTGGGTCATTTTTAAACAAACTCTGCATACGAAATTTTTTTTCTCACTTTTATTTAGTATTGAGTTACAATATTCCACATACTGAGTGTACACCGAGTGTATACAGAGTTGTTTCTCAGTATATAGAGACACACTTGCAGTTTAATGCAAACTGCAATATTGAAACCGCAAATCTGTACGTGCTATTAGAGGGCTAAAATTTTGCACACGGGCTTTTTAAAAAAAAAAAAAGTAAATTTAAGTTCGATAATGGGTGCAATTCGGCAACTTCTTCGCTGGGTTGCCATACAAAAATCTCGTTTTCACTACATATTTGGGTACGGCACGAGTACGTTTTGACATAAAAAGCAGCTGAAATTTGGTACATCGTATGAGAACACCAGTAATAGTAAATAAATTTCAAAAATGGGCTAAATTGGTGTTGCCATACAAAATTTTGGTGCTTCACTATATATTTGGAAGTTTCTTGAGAACGCGTCGTTAGGGTCAGCTGAAATTTTGTACACGGCGTTTTTATAAAAACCGTAAATACAAGATCACAAATGCACCAAATCGGGCAACACTTTCTTGGTGTTGCCATACAAAATTTTGGTGTTTCACTTTATTCACATTTATTTTCATCTAGGGTATAATATTATTGGTCTTAGGGCAAATGTTACTTTTTATCTTGTTAATTAAAACTTTCACAAAATCTACTTTGAAATAATTCTCATTTTGATTAATGTCGACCTCATGATGCTTTATACTTTTGTCCAAGGCTCTGTAAATAATATAAACTTGTATATGATGTCCTGTCCATATATAAATTTAAGCTTTTTGTCTGTACAGTAACTCTTCCTTATTTCTAGATATAATAATAATTTATTTCTTTTATTTTTATCTTTTTATTTTAAATGTCATTACTTTCTATATTCTGTATGTATATGTTTAGTCACGCACAAAATTTCATCACATACATACACGCACAAAAAACACTAAACTCCTTATGCTCAATTTTAAATATACCACATTTTACCATACTTAATATAAAACTAGGATTAAGTAGTAAATTCCAGGTTGGGGTTTTGTTTGTTTGGGGGATGAAGATTTCAAGTTTTCAAAAACGACATTTAAACACAAAACTGAATTTAAATTTAGAATTTAGATATTTCTATACAAACCACACTCTCCATTTAAATATTATGTAACTGCCAATAGCGACAGGATGTCGAGGAAATTTGATATTTCGTTATTAGAGCGAGTGACCAAAGTGGTGGAACGTTAAGGGTTAAAAACATGCATACTTTTGTGTGTGTTTGAGCTCGTATTATTCTTTTCCCTACGGACAAACATATAAACACATCATTTAGAATTTTACAGAGAACAAATTTTCCGGCCATATGGGAAAAAATGGGGTCATCATTGAAACATTTTTTCACGTTTTACTATATCGCCATATCTATACTATACACTGTGATTACATACATAGCTAAGAGCGTGTAAATACATCAATATGTACATGCAGCACACAAACAAAAATATCCACTTTTACTTTACCAAATAACGCAGTTTGTGTGCCTGTTACTGATATTCTTTATAATAAAAGTCCAGAAATATATTTCATTTCTCAGGAAATTAAAGGACAATCGAACATTTCCTTCCTTGTACATACTATACACATATACATCCATACCGGCATTACATATATCACATGTACAATTTACATAAAAACATACATATTATACGAGATATCTGCATTTTCATTTTTTATAAACAAGCTAAATATGAAGAAGAAATTGTTTATATCTGTGTTAGTTGTTTTTGTTACTTTACTATATATATATATTCTATACATATACATATATTCTAAGGTTTTTTAGTTAGGCCTATAGAAAATTTCTAAACTATAAGAGTGGTGTATGCGCTTGGCACAGAGAGAGAGAGAGTGAGATAGAGCAAGGGAGAGAGAGAGACAGTGAGAGGGAAAGAGAGTGAGAGAACATAATTAAGATACATATATACATAGAGAAATTCAGTGGCTTAAATTAAGGTGAATTAGTAAGAAAATATGAAATTTATTCATGTAGTGAGATTAGAATAAAATTTTTTGTTAAAAAAAATCAGAAATTTGTTTTCTTTGTTAAATTAAATAAAAACAGGAACGGAAAAAAGTTCGAAAACGTTATCCCAAAATTCATTAGTTTTCAGTAATTTTATTGGCTTCTTGCACTAATCTTTCACTAAGTTTGGTTGTTTTTTTTTTATGACTATTTTTATCAGGGACCGAAAATAACTATTATTTTTGCAATTCTATCTAAACAACTCGCATCAAGAGTGATTGGTTTACTTGAGAAGTAGTGACAACTTTAAAATCTCATAATAAAAGTTTCAACAGAATTTTTATTTTATAGTTAGTCATAATTGTTATTTAAGACATTTAAAGACTATCCCGAAAAGTTTTGCATCACTTTGAATATATCATAATAAACACTAATATTTCAAGCATTATTAAATTACACATTAGTTTTCTACTAAATTTGTTAACTTTAACCTTAACACCGGTTTCATTCGTCACTTTTTTACTGCCGGCGGTGATCCATCTTTTTGAAAATTCCTTCAGTGAAATTGCTGTTCCGTCTTACTTCCTTAAAATATTTTTGACCTGAACCAAATATTTCCATTGGACGTAGTTCTTGCACATAATGGATTTGAAGGATTGATCTCCTTTTGTACATATTAGATGTTCTTCTTTGTAAGTCATGCTCTCTTCCGTGCAGCATAATGAGCCAAATAATTGCAAAATCTGACCAAAAGAGAGTCTCCTTGTTGTGAAGTATAGTAGCAGCTGTTTCTCCAAGCATTCCTTGATGTAAATAAATATCGGTGTTCATTGTCGCTTCTGTGAAATAAAAACGAGTGCGGCTGTCACATTGAAAAAACCAAACAAGGATCTTGGAGTCAGATTTTTGAAATGTAATACTTTTTATAGAATCAAGTATATCCTCTTTGTAGCGTACACTATTGCAACTAGATAAAATAGAAAAATCATATTTGAAATATGTTTCATCGTCCATAATTAAGAACTTGTTCTTCGACCTCAATAGAACATTGTATAGTTCCTTAGATCACATATTTTACTGTCAAAAATAAAAGTATAGAGTAACCGTGGATAACCAAACATTTGAGCTAGAATAGTGGGGGAAAAGTTTTAATTTTGGTTATCAATTAAAGTCGAATGAAAACCGTGCAAAACTTTTCGGGTCAGTCCTTATTTATGTAAATCTTATGATAACAGTCTTTAAAAAACTAAAATTTTTATTCAAGTGTCATAATAATAATAGACTTTTATACTTTTAATTCAGTGCAAATAATTTCCACAGACTTTTATTAACTAAAATCTCTTCATAAGACTTTTAGTTTTTTTGTCTCGCAATAACTAGTAGCTGTCTTAGCAGACTTTTATATTTTTCAGATAAATAAGGACAGGTTACCAGAGACTTTTCTTCATTTAAGTGTTATGATAAAAGTCCCATAAGATATATAATTATTCGGTTTTTCGGTGACAATCTGATAGGTTTTTTATTATTTACTGCAGTAGCGCACCCATGATTTTGGTTTGGTAAGGGGGGCGGGGACATCCATATATGTCCCAAGTCCAAAAAGGGTCGGAAAATGGAGCTCTAAGTTCGCGTCCTGAGCCCATCTGAGCACTTAGAACTCATTTTTTGAAGATATTGAATTTCAAGTTTTATTTGCTAAAATATATCGACACGGACCGCCACTGTTTTCCTTATCTTCGACAGATTAATCATAATTTCAAAAACAATGAACTAGATTTATTTACTTTTAAATTCCACGCAATTTGGGCGGTTTTTACAATATTTTAAAAAGAAACCTATGGCTCGGGGCGTGACATAGCGAAACGTGAAAAATCAATACACACAAAAAAATCCGAATATATTTGAAATTATTCTATTTCTATTCTACATATATATTCTTATTGTGTCAGTAGTATTCAGAGACTTGAATACGGCACCGATGCGATGTCGTAAGAATTTGCGCAGAAAGTGGACGCAATATGGACGTCATTGCACGCAATATTGACGTGCGGTGCCATAACCTCACCGGAGAGGTCATTCCATATCAAATAGGCAACATGTGTGACATAACCATTATCAATTTGTATGAAATTTTACAAACTTAGAAGGTTTGTGAAAATAAAAAATACGAATTAAAAATGTTTCCTATACATTGCCTATTTCTCAAATGACAGCATTTTAAAATTTCCAGAAAAGGCTGTCCTGGCCTTCTTCAGAAATTCATACAAAATTTGCTATTCATGAATGAATAAAAAAATATGAGACTCATTTGAAAGTTATTCGAAATGGGATATGAAAGGATTCAAGGATTATATCCGTTATCCGTGAATATCCTTTATATTATCCACTAAAACACATCAAAATTTCAACTTGAGATCTTAACGGGATCAGGAGGAGTCAAATATCACGAAAGCCTCACCAATCATGCATTTGCTCATAATAAATTCTTAGTTTCTTGAAAATTGGTGAAAGTGGTGTGAGCTAAAAAAGCTGACCTTCTAGAAGGACCGGTTCCGGTCATTCCTTCCTCCCCCCCCCCCCCTTCTGGTGCGCACCTGATTTAAAGCCAGTTATAATATTTGTAGAAGACTCTTATTTATTTGAGTTCTCATAATAGATCTCTCATAGATATTATATTGTTGTTGATTACTACTCTGGTGTATATAGGGCATAACAACAATAAGTAGGTTTTATTAATATTATAAAAAAAAAAAAAAAAACAAAGCGGTAAAATAAAATAGGTGTGATGTCACTACTTGTCATAAAAAGACGAAAATTTATTAAGAGACTCAAATAAATAAGAGTTTTCTAAAACTGTTATACATAACTTGAGATTAAAAAAATTAAGAGTTTTATTGGAATTTTATGATGAGATTTTAATTACCTAATAAAAGTCTGTGACAACTATTAGCAGTGATTTAAAAGTATAAAAATCTATTAAGACTGTCACTATGACACTTAAAAAATTATACTTTTTTGGAACGGTTATCATAAGATTTAAATAAATAAATGTCTTAAATAACAATTACAATTGTACACACAAAACAGATTCACTTAATAAATAGCTATTATCTGCTGATCTGACATTTTAATAAAAGCACTTTATAACTGTTATACAGAACTTAAAAAAATATGTAAATTAAATTTTACGTATTATTTATAGATTTTTTTGGTAAAATCCCGTAACAGTTACGGTACCTGATTTTTATTAATTTATGTCTTTCAAAAATAGTTTCCTGTCAATATTCACCTGTTATTTTATCTTTCTACTAAATTAGGCCAATCATGATACATGTATAATTGGTCTAATTTGGTGCAATGTGGTTTTAATAGTTTTCTACACGAATTGGTGTATACACCAAGTATACACCAAGTATACACCAATTTAGACCATTTTAATTACTTAAATGGTCTAACTGGAGGAATTTCTGTTATGTATGTTCATACATTTCCTGTATTTTTTTTTATTTCTCTCTATTTTCTATTTGTCCATTCTATATAAACTTTTACTGTCAAAACCGTAAGTACTTAATGTTGTCTGTATGTGTTTACTGCGAACATTTTTAAAATATTAAAAAAAATAATTTAAAATAAAATATTATAATGAAAAATATCGTTAAATTGCACAGAAAAATACGTTTTGAATGAATTTCATATTTTCTATCCATTTTGCATGATTTGTTAATATTTTATTGAAAACACAAAGATTTTTATTATTATTAACAAATCAAATAAATTAAGAAGTTTTTGACGTTTCCCGGGGCTAGATTTATGTATCGAGTATGTGTATATATTGTATAAAGTGGTTTGTTACTGCTACCAATAATCCCGTTAAATTGCTTGAATCTCAAAATCGGTATGCTGATTCTGAATTTTTGTCGTCAATGTATATGACTTATTGAAATGTACATTTCTTCTTCCTCTTTTATGCTCAGCAAGTCTAGTAGTACGTTAAACGAACTGAAAAGTACCTACACATCGCATTGCAAACGCAAAAAATATTATTTCGAATTTATGTACTTGTAGTAGTTTAAGAAAGTGTAGAACACTCAGCATTAAATAAATAACTAATAAGAAACGGCATATCGGGTGAAAACCTAAGCCTTGGTGAATTGTATTCGTTTCGTCATGGCAGTATAAATCATAACAATTTGAAGGCGGATATTTTTTATAATCCAAATTGCTATGTAAAATAAACAAATTTTTAGCGCCCCCTTATTTTCAGATACATTTTATTTCTTGTAAATAAATAAAAAGAGATTACTCTTTTGGACTTTTTACCGGGTTAAACTTAATTTTCTTCAAGAAAGAATTTTTTGGGATATCTCCGGTATATAGCAAAAGCTAAAAAATGTTCTAATTTGTTATTTCATCACACAACCTATTAATTTTTGGTGACAAGTTTCAAGTCTTGGTTTGACTCATCAACAGGTCCCAAATAGCGAAATTGGGTGATTAGAAAAACAAATGAAAAAATGAAAAAAGAAGAAAGAAATGAAAAGTTTAAGAAAAATAGAAAAAAACAATTTTTTTATTTATTAAAAAAATTTAAAAATTTTTTAAAGAAACAGATTCATTCGAAGCGAATCGAACCTGTATACGCCACGTAGTGGGCTGAAAAATGAAGAAGAAAAAGGAAGAAGAAGAAGCGTTTCGTGTCAGCAGAAAACCTTCCACTCATCTTGAAACTTGTCACCAAAAATTAATAGGTTGTGTGATGAAATAACAAATTAGAACATTTTTTAGCTTTTGCTATATACCGGAGATATCCCAAAAAATTCTTTCTTGAAGAAAATTTATTTCTTGTGTCAATGTGACAATTCAATTGTAAACAAACAAACCGGCTTTGGAAAATGTTCATTTTTTTACCATGGCTGTTTATTTTTATAAATATTTCACTTTTATTTTACTTAAAACACTATAATTTATTATAAAAACTATTAAACTTTCTTGAAGAATACTTTCCTACGACAATAACGCCGGTTGTTTCTGCAGCACAGCACAGCGGAGTTTAACACCATAATTAAGGATTCCGGAGTTACGATTATATAAAATCTCGTTCACAAAACAATATTTAACTGCACACTATCACACTACTATTAAGTAAAAATCACTTTTAATTAGTTCTTTATTACAAAATCGCTAAATCAAACCGGAACTTTTATTCATCAAATCTGAAATGTCAGAAATCAAGCAAAAATTTTGAATAATGCCAGTCCCCCCCCCCCCCCCCCCACCGTTCAAAGAATCAAAGTCTCTGACCGTCATTTAATTGGTAGCGCAATAACCCCGAAAAATTGCGGCACTTGCCACTATGCGGTAGAATTGTGTTTTATGTATTAGTTATGCTCATGGAAGTAGTAAATCTGAAATATTTTTTACGGGGATTAGGCGTAATTATTTAAAATAAAACAAAATTGTGAACTGCCATTGGCACATTGAGGAACATAAAAAGAAGTTGGGAACACAAAAACGTACACGAAGAAATATTTTGAACACTTACTTGAAATTTTTGTTTCCTTTCCTTTTTTCACTTTTTTTTTTCTGTATATATAGAAAAGAAACTTTCTAGCGTAATTTCAGGATTTCAACTTGTTCGAAAAACGTTTTTCCGGAAATATTTCGGCGATAAATGCCAGCATCGCACAGCAAAATTCCTTATTTACATGTTCACACGTTTATTAGATTAACTCCAAGGCTTAGTCATTAATTAAATTGTGTTCTTGTTTAAAATGAACACAATCAACGAAAAAATTTAACGTCCTTTTAACTAAATAACACACAAAATACAAAACCCGGCACTAAATATCGAATCTGACATTTATTTTGGATTGCCACAGTTGACATTAGCAAGTTAAACTTGGTTAAATTCTTCTTGACTTTCCACCAAAATCCATACTGGTGTGAAGGGAAATTCGGTTTTTAGACGACGGTAAAAATCGTGTTTACCTCACACAGATAGGGTTTTAGGTTTTAAGGTTTTTGTTTCCACTAGTTATATTTTCTACAGAGCAGGATAACAAATTTGTCGTATCTTTTGCCATATAATCTGACGTTTATTCAGCGAAAATTCATTTTACTTCATTTTATGATAGATGAACATGTAGTGAATTAAAATTGACTGTGGGGAAAATCAAAGTACGACAAAATCGTGGAGGAATATCAAAATATGTGACAAAAATGTATCTAAGACAAGAAATACGATAAAATTTCAAAATCAGCACCCATTTGAGTATCTGCCACAAGAGAGTATAAAATGTGGGCTTTGATATTAGGCTAAATTTTCTAAAAGTTGTTGCGGTTAATCCTTATACAATTTTATGAAAAATATTTACTGAAATTCTTTATAAACAATATACTATATTAATAACCATCTTATTTTTTAAAAAATGGAGTTAGGTTCATATTTTGCCTACCAAAACTTCCAAATAATTTTTATGCAGGAATATTACGCCGAAATTCTCTTATTTTTACGTAATCAGAAGTGGTGGGAAAATATACTTACTCAAAAATTTACAAAAAAATCACTGAAATTAAAAGAAAAAAAAACAAAAAAGAATTTTGAAGTACGGATAATGTTTAATTAAGGCATTAAGGTGGATGGAGGCGAGGCAGGAGGACTTACATGGATTATATTGGTAAATCCATTGTTGTACTCACAAATGAACGTCAAAGGCATAAAAAGTGACTGAATTGGATTAGTTTTTTTTTTCCACCTGACCAGCATTCTACACCCTTCAAAAGACTTGTTTTAACAATTTTGCTTTATAAAGTGTTTTATAAATGACTTAATAATACATGTTAGAAGTTTTTGAAGAGTACACACAGACCTCAAATTGAATTGAAGATTCTTCGACAATCAGTGGATACAAAATTTGTTTCGAAAATCATAAATTTTATTAAGGGAATTTTCGAAAATTGAAATTTTATGAATAAGAAAAGCTATAGAATAACACCACATGCATGATCGTAGCGAATTTCCTCATACTTCCTTCTATAAGAAATATAGAAAATGTAATGAATTTTAAGCATTAATTTGAAATTTCTTTCCGATTTCTTGAAATATGTTCTAAAAAAGTTCAGTGGATGAAACTTAATCCTTGTAAAACGTATTCCCAGAATATAAGGAAAATATTCGCTCAAAATAATTTTGGATATTAGAGAAAAAACAAGCAAAATTAGGTATAAAAAGCAATTGCTAATTTCGAATATTTTGAGTTAAGTTAAAAAAAATTTCGAAGTAATTTAAATTCGATAAACATTTTCCTTTATACAAAATTTCTTATGAACCCGAATAAAATTTGGTTAAATTTATAATAAGAGCAAATATTTGAAAAAATTGAATTTTTCAAACCCGTTTCCCTCCCGTTGAGAGAAAAAATTTGAGATTTGAATTGATATGTATTTATTTTAAACCATTTTCGAAATTCGATATCGAATTTATTCCTATCAAGATTGATACCTCATGCATATCTGTATGTCAAAAGCTCTGGAGGAATTGCATAGAATTCTACGAAAACACGAAATAAATTTTTAATGAACATGGCCAAGCAGTTTACACCATGCTTAAAAGGGATTTCGATAATGAGCCCGCTTCAAGTTCCTACTTGAAATTTTGCATGTGTTTAGGGAACATTTAGCAACAAATGACATAAAAAAATAAAAATAAAATATTCATCTTTAGAGGAATTAAAGGACAAAGAACAAAAAAAACACCCTAGGTATGATGTGACATTATGAAATTTCCCCGTAAAATAAATGAACCATCTTTGACTATTCTACTATTACAATAATTGCAAGAGATATATATATTATTTTTTTTTTACTAAGGTACATACTGCCAAAAATCCGAAATTTTTAGTATTTCACCCATTTTTTTTTAAATTGTAGTTATAGCATACCATTTGGAGCTAAATATTAGAAAAACCTGAGGGAACGATTTAGGAAAAAATAAGTAAAAATTGTAGGATATTCAATCTAAAAAGTTTTTCTTCTTCTCTATTTTTGGTTATTTTTGGTTAACCCGAATTGTTCCAGCGGAGTACTGACAAAGATCTTCGAAATGAAATGGATGCAAAATCGATGCGCAGAAATCGATTCCAAGAAATATTGCGGTTTCTTCATTTTGAAGATAGCCACAAAACAGGAATTGATGGTGATAAAATGTGGAAACTGTGCCCTATTACAGACAACCTGAAATCAAATATGCTCAACCACTTTCATCCTGAGCAGGATCTTTCTTATGATGAAAGAATGATCGCTTAGTATGGTCATGGATGCAAACAGTTCATAAGAGGGAAGCCGCTTCGCTTTGGATACAAAGTATGGTCTTTATGTACTCCGGGAGGCTATTTGGTATACTTCGAAATCTACCAAGGGAGAAACCCACGATCAAATACTGTGTACGAGGAGAGATTCGGCAAGTGCACAGCGACACTTTTGAATATGATCGACGACTTTAAACCTAATATTCAGCAGTTACCATTCGCATTTTATTTCGATAACCTGTTTACTGGTTTTCCTGTATTGGATTAATTGAAATCTTTTGGTTACAACGCAACAGGAACTATTCATGAGAACCGAGTCCCTAATAGCTGTCCACTTGCCCACAAAAAGGATCTACGTAAAAAGCCACGGGGGTTTGCTGTTTCAACATAAAATGAAAGACACAAACATTTGCTTAACGAAATGGGTTGATAATGCTGTGGTAAACATTGCATCAATGCCATGCGGTATGAATCCAACGTCAAACGTGCTACGATATTCGAAAGAGCAAAAAAAAAATTTAATGTGACTCAACCATCCGTTATCGGCGAATACATTAAATATATGTGTGATGTAGATCGCATGGACCAGAATGTTAGTCTATACCGTATTGGAAATCGAGGAAAGAAATGGTGGAGCTGCATATTCACTTGGTTGGTCGACGTAGCTATTCAAAATGCATGGCAATTGCATAGAATAGGTCAACCTGCAATGCCAGAGCTAGGATTCAGACGAAATATTGCAATCTACTATTGCAATCACTTTGGTGAAAAAGCTAATGGTTCTGGACCGACTCGCCTACGTAACTATGAAGGTACAGCATATGAGACCTTACGGTACGATGGCCTTAACCACTGGCAATATCCAATTAGCAATAAAAGAAGATGAGCTGGAGATACCTGTTCTACTATTAGCCGTAGATCCTGCAGAAAATGCGACTTTGGTTTATGCCTAAAATGTTTTCAGAAATAGAATACCAAAGATTAAAAAGTGATGTTCAATTTCCGTAATATTTAATAATAAACATGTGTTCTAATGCCATACTCAAATACAACTATTTTTATTCTTAATATAATTTTCCCCCAGTATGACCCAGCTTTGCCATTTGGCAACACACCCCTATGACCAGACCTAAGGGATGCAAACTAGTCATATTTTTACGTTCCCTGGACTCCCACTAGCCAATTTATATAATACAAATCATGTTTCAGAAAAAATATAGTTCTGGGACATACCGGGATAAATTAGCACCAACACCGTGAATTCTAAATAAGTGAGCAAGGGGGAGGTTGAACTCCGTGATACGAAAAAAAACTGTTAAATATGCAGCTATCCCAGGCGAAGGTATTTAATTACTCCAATTCAACAAGTTTGAGATGTATAGAAATAATATAATAACTCGGTACAACTAGAAGGAGTCTAGAGGGATAGAGCCACCAATCTGATAACCCAAAAAAAGAAAAGCTACAATCGGAAAAAAAAGTCAATTTGAACCTATAATTATTTCATAAGAATACGAAAATATGGTAGATGTCATAAAAATAGTCACCAATAGTTCCTAAATAAATAAGCAAAAACATCTCGGAGTATTTTGGAAAGAGATGTCAGCGATTAGCGGGGACTTATACCCTGAGAGCCCAAGTTTTTCTTTAAGTCATATAAACATTTCATTAAAGGCGGCCCGTGCTCGGACAATCTGTCGAATTTAGAATTTATGGGAAAAGTTAAAAACTTGTACTAGGTGAAGACCGTTTATATAAAAAGCAGCTTGCGGAAATGGTGGGAGTAGCTCAGCACTATGATTTAAAGAAGGACGAGTTCATGCAGTGGCATAAAAAGAGCTAAGAAAGACCTAAGATATTCAAGGTGTCGGAGTAGGCTTGGAAGTTCATAACCACTGTATTATTTTTTTTAACGGAGGATATCATGCTAATTGACTACAAAGATAAGGAAGAGTATCACAATATCACTGGGCTGCTATAGAATGATTAAAAGAGGTGTAAGCAAAAATAAAAGAAGGAGGAAATTAAGCAAAAGAGTGTCGCTTTTACTATATACAATGGAAAGTTCCGATGACTGCCCTTCACATGTGTGGTGCCTTCCAAATACTTTTCTAAAGTCCAGATTTGGCCCCAAATGCCCCAAAGATGAAAACAGAGCTTCGAGGAAGAAGTTTTGGGACGTTGAAGAAGTGAAGTCCGCAATTTCGGCCTATTTTGAGGCGAAAGTGAAAACATATTTTTTTTATGTTGATAAGTCGGGTATTTGTACCCGTTTCGTAGACTACCATGCAACCAGGGCTTGTTTTAGACCAAGCCGTTTCCGATTTGAATGAAACTTTCACAGTTTATACAGAATAGTCCACCAGTATTTTTTCCCTCTATCACGCCACCACCCCCACCCCCTAGAAATTTCGTGATTTTAAGGTTCAACGTCATTTTCAAAATATCATATCTCGAGAACGGTTCAGCCGATTTTTCTGATTCAAATGCCGAATTAACCTCAATGCTTTATATATTTTTTTAATAAAATGTACTAGCATCGCACAAAAAAAAATTTGTTGATAATAGTTTTTTTTTTTTTTAAACTAGTATTTTTACTGCTGAGGACTTCTAGCAGTTTATTTCTATTTTTTTTTTAGCTAAAGGCCGTAACTACTAATGTACAAAAAATTGCAATAATTTTCTGCTTTGTTTTTGAGATATGAATTTTTAAAATCATCATGTATTGTTTTCTACTGAGGACCAATACAATATTGCACAATAAGCAAAACAATCATTTACGCAAATGCAGGTCACACTTAAGGTAGTGCATCAACCATAAGAAGTGACTGCATTTGTTTCCATGTTTTGCAACCGGTTTAATACGGGTCACACTAGCTTGCATCACATCGAAAACAATATCAAGCGATGTGAAATATTTGCAAATAAGTAATATAACCATGGGTAAGCAATATACACATGTAAAATATAAATAAGCTGAGAAATAAAGTGAAAGACACAGTCGTGTTTAGTCATACCAAGAATAACTCTGGCGTTTTACTAAATCAGTTGTAGCGTAGTATTTAACATATCAACGACGCATGATACTAATTTGGACTAATAGTAACAACAACACTGTTCTTTATTACCTGGCGACCATTATTGATTAACAAATAGGCGACCCTGCTTGACTATTACCTGAAAACTAACATCTTATCCACTACACTCAAGCACGCTTTTTTTGTTTTTTTTTTTTTTATTTTTATTTCAAAACTAGAAGCCTACTCTGGACATGATTACATTACGAATGGTCGTTAAACACAACTTCTCTCTGTCGCTCAAACTAAAGATACCAAATAGGGAACAAATACATACAAATCTAGAAAATGAAACCCCAATCTGGTACACCAACGGTTCTAAAACCGAAAAAGGAGTAGGATCAGGAATGTATAGTGTAAAGTCAATAGCTCATATTGCTCACTAGATGTGCATACGAAAATCTCAAGTATGTCTATACAGACAGCCAAGCGGCATTTAAAGCCATCTTATCAACTGCGATAAAAACGAAGTTAATGTGCATATTAACAAACCTTGGCACAAAGAACCATCTAGCACTACAATTGGTGCCACGATACTCGGGAATTGATGGGAACGATAATCCACACATGCCGGCCAAAAAGGACCATTCATGCCCCCGCATAGATCCGGAACTATTTTTCGGTATCCCTTACACCGTGAAGCTTACCATTCAAAACTGGTTCTTGACCAAAGTAACTTAAATGTATAATTTTGGACCTCACAGTAGTGGAGAATAATCACTCATAATTTCATAACCGACTGTAATCTTTCCATTCCTATCCCTACTCTAATACAATGTAAAAATTACCGAAATAGTCTAGTAACTGCCACTAGAAAGAGTATAAAAGTATGCACGCCATTCATTAGAGAGATCAGTCTGTGGCTAGCTGCCGACAGGATAGGAGCTCCGGTGATATATTTCTGGGGACTTCTTTCTTGTTGGACACCGGTCCATTGGCTACAGCCGACTCATGTCCTCTCCTCCGTACACCTTCGTGATGTATTTCTGTAGGTATTTTCCATTCCGTACACTCTCGTGATGTGTTTTTGTGAGTGTTTCCTTTCCGCACAATCGTGATGTATTTCTATGAGTGCTTACTATGCTCACCTCCTTGATGTATTTCTGTAGGTTCTTTCCGTTCCGTACACTCTTGTGATGTAGTTCTGTGAGTGTTTCCTTTCCATTCACTTTCGTGATGTATTTCTGTGAGGGATTTGTTTACCGTTCTGTACACTCTCGTGCTATATTTCTGTGAGTGTTTCCATTCCTGTCACCCTCGTGCTGTATTTCGATGAGTGTTTTCTGTCCCGTGGCCGTGCAGAATTGAAGTAATCGGACACATGTTAGTGGCTATAGCGAAGTGTCCACCCTTAGCTTCTTTCGGTTTTCCTGTCGCGCCCTTAGGAGATAGGGGTTGGCCACCACTTTTTTATTTAGAATCATATTCTGAATAATACAGCATTTTTAATTTTTTCAAAAATTTTACCTCTTCCAAACCGCACGCACGGCAAATAGATTGTCACGCGTTCGGGGGTGTTTTTATTGTCTTTCACCCCTTTTTTTGGCCCTGCGAGGCTGCATTTTTGCGACAATACTCCCAGGACCACCCTACACCAACCCTCAAAATTGCAGCCTGAAACAAATTAAATGCAATCTTTAGCATTTTTTCGGCTTATTTGACTGGACTAATGGGTGTCCAATCCATTTTGCTCTACCACCATGAGTTCTAGTTGTTAGAAACGGAGTGCCAAGCTTAGTATACCCTTTAGATTTCATCTAGGCTATAAAAACAAAATGTGTTAAAAGAAAATATATTGAAATGCAAAAAGAGTTCCACGTTCTTGTTTTTATTTCCTTCCCCTTCATTCCGGTAATTTATCCACCTCCACTCATCTAAACAAAACTGCAGAGCAGGCACCAGGAAGAAATTGTGCTTCGAAGCTTCGGGCAAAAACCACGATTCGCCGGGGTTTATATTTCGGTGATTTTTTTAATAAATTTCAGTAATTGAAAAAATTCATTTGGTATGCACAGGTGAATATATTTTAGTTGGACTCACTTATCCCCACTCTTTTCTTTGGGGTTTATATGGTATGGATTATAAAAATATTTAACATCAATATTATATGCTGCAGCGGTAATTTACCGGCAGCAACAGGAAATTTCCAAAGTCATTAAAAATATAGAAAAATCATCTTCCTTTTTTCTGTAGTGTTATCACAATAACGACTTTTTTTTTATTTTTATTAAATGGAGAGAAAATATGAATTAATCGATTTAGAAATTGTGGTGAAACCTTTCTACACAATTAAATTTATAATTCAGGACTAGCAAATCCTTCTAGTCATCCAGGGTTAATCTCGTACGCATGGTATACCTATGTATTTACGTACATACATAAATTAAATGCA
Organism: Dioctria rufipes; assembly: GCA_963924295.1. Taxonomy (NCBI): domain Eukaryota; kingdom Metazoa; phylum Arthropoda; class Insecta; order Diptera; family Asilidae; genus Dioctria; species Dioctria rufipes. Next base: position 41,169,476 of record OZ002744.1, on the reverse strand, counting down.
TTTGCGAATATTAAATTACAATCTAGAAACTTTTATAAATTATTTAAGTGAATCCGAGTTTTCAATGGAAAGAAAAAAAAACAGCCCCCAAAACAACAATTGTCCTTCAAACAAAAGCTCCCGAGTTCAAGTCTCAGTTAATGCAGTCGTTTTTTTTTTGTTCTTCTCCTGCCATTTCTATAAACAAGTGTTAATTTTTTTTTATAAACGGAAAAACTTATACTTAGGCAGTATAATCTGCGACGAATTTAAAATTTAAATTAAAACTAAACAGAAAAAAAAACATACTGCACCCATTTAGTTTGATGATGCATAAACACAAGAGAAACGAGGAAAGCGGGGGTAATAAGTATAAGAAAACAACTTTAAAACTCGGAAGAAAACTCTTAAGCAAGACGGAAATGTTGACAAATCCCAAAGGAGATGTCAGCATCCGCTAAGTTGAAAAAGATACTGTCAGAACCTATCCTATATAGGATAAACATAAACAAAATTTAATTGTTCTGTTATCCTTTATAAAAGGAAACTTTTAGTATTCCACTTTTTATCCCTCCACTAATGCTCTCCTGGACTTCTGGCATATATGCGTGAGTATCTGTGAAGCACTTTTATATACCATAGTCTGCCTTAGAATGCCTTCACATTTGGTGGTGGTGCACTTTCATGGTTGCGCTCTGGAATGATGACTTACACTGGCTCTTAGTGAAGTTCAACTCACAACAATTGCCCTAAGGATTTTTATGTTTTCGAAGTGCAGAGGGTTGAAGTGAAAGGGTAAAAATAGCAGTAGACATCTCCTTCCTTGTGTTGCAAAAGTTTTCTCGATCCTTGCAAGTTTTTTTTGCCATTTTATTCGGTTCATTTGATTGCCTCTGGTAGAGATGGGAATATTTTTGTATTTTTTTTTTTTTTGTATTTTGTATATTTTTTTTTAGTACCTCCCTCCACAATCTATATACATAGATGAAATGAAATTGTAGAGAAAAATTATGAGAATGCGTTGAGAAAAAAATATTTTGCAAATCCTTTCATACGGTTGCGGTTGCCATGTCTATTGGGAAACAAAATGATTGGTTAATTGGAGAGATTGTTGGATCCGGATGTGATGAAGAGTTTTTTTTTGTCTTTTGTTTTTTTTTTTAGAATACAAAAATCCATAAAATCTGCATATGACCATTTTTAAAAGTCCGACGAAACGTTTTCAACAAATGTTTCGAACTACAATTTCATATTTTCGGAAACGGTGCCAGATAGGTGGAGATTACAATACATTCACAGTCAAAATTGTAGAAGTTGAAAATCGGGGAGCCAGGCCATTTAATGCGGATGATATCGCGCCAGGCGGCGCTGCGCCTATACACTTCCTACGACGTGTGTTGGCTCAAGCTGATTTGCAGACCGGTGCCTACTTTTTACTAAATATTCATTCCAATATGTCTCGTGAAGAAATTATCGCCATTTCTACAGCCGCTTTTGCCTAATTGCCAATTTAGACGAAAATCGGCTAAATTTAGCCGATTTCTTATACTTTTAGCCGAAAGAATTCGCCGATAACCGATTTGCTATCATTTTAGCCGAACAAATTTTAAGAATGAATCAGCGACCAGCGTTTCTCGTTTTCTAGTTCTGATATTGGTGAAAAAGAAATGGAGGACGTGAAACTAGAAAAGTGCGGCATTGTTAAATTAATAAATTTTTATCGAGAACGAGACTGTCTTTGCTATAGCCCACATGTGGAAGTTTTTAAACAGTTTAGTACGGGTGAGAAGTACTCGGGGATAGGAAAAACTCCGTGCTACCAAGTTTCGATCGTGAGTACAAGGCAGCATACCAATACTACCCAAGGAACATCATTCAAGTGCTAGAAATTTGGAATTTTTCCTAAATGGCTCCTATATAAATCTCGATCAACATTTAAGTTTTCACATAGATCTTGTAGTTCTTAACCCCTTAAGTAATTATTAAAAAATTAAAATTAAAATAAAAATCATTTTCTGTTGTTAATGAGTTCTATTTACTGAACATAAATAAAAGTCAATTAGGTGCCAAAATGGGACTGAAAGTTGATATTATGGTGCATTGTGTGAATCAAGAAATAACAGAAATTCATAACAAAATATTAATTTTTATTCATCATAATTAATTAGTAATAATAAATAAATTTATTAACGGCCAATGTACAAAAATTACAATATCTTATACGTACTTCCAATTTTATGCAATGGTTCCTGGTTCAAAATAAAAACTAACTAAAACACATCAAGGTAACGAAGGAAGTATTAATGACAAGTAAGAAAAAGTCATAAATAAAATAATAAAATAAATAAAATAATAAAATAAAATAATGTAAAATAAGTTGTAAAAAAAAAAAAAATATTCGAATATCTATAAAAAACAAACCGAAACATACCACCATAAAAGAAAATAAAAAGAAATAAAAGCGAAATAAAAAATTAAATTAAAGTTAATGGAAATGAAAAAGAATAAAAAAAAATTAAACCTAACCTGACAAGAAATAAATAATAAAATAAATAAGTAAAACAAGAAAACTTACTAACTATAAAAAGTTAAAAGTACGTTCCATTTACTCTCTTAAAAACTTAAATCTTTCAACAATGACGAAAAATGCTTGATAGAGCCCGTTCATTGCATATTGGCAGGAAGAAAGTTTCATTTCCGTATTGCCTGAACAAAGTAAGAGCGCTCACCGTATTGAGAGAAACACCGAGGGGCTAGAAGCTGACAACCCCTTTCCGAATGTAAGAAGTGCAATCTCTCATACAAATACTCCGGAAGCTTGCCATATATCAGTTTGTGCAGCAGAATGAGTTCATGGCGGCCTAAATACTTTTTTAGAGGAGTGCCCAGCAGTGACAATACATACTGAGACACATGAGCATTCGGAGGAAATCTATAAATATAGCATATTTCATCATTGAAAGCAATATTTAACTTTTTCTGGCACCGAGCATCAGATTTGCTAAAGATGGTACTACAATAAGCAAAGATTAGAATGAGTAGCGTTTTAGCCAACTGTAAGCGCATGCCCACTGAAAGGCAAGCACACGTTATCCAAAGTTGCCGTACATTGCCATATATTTTCCCTATTAAATTTGAAATGTGACAGCAGCGCTTGAAATCAGCACTGAAATAAACTCCAGGATTTCTGACGCAGTCAACGTACTCGAGAACGGAATTATTTAATAAAACCGGAACGAGTTCCGATTTATTAATTCGGCTCCTATATATAGCCAGGCAGTGCGACTTAGTTGGATTTAACGAAAGTTGATTCAGCAGTGACCAGTCATATATGCTACTAAGATCTTCATTAATGCAACAAATACAATCCTCCATCACACCTATTGGTCTGCTCAAATAGATCTGGACATCATCCGCGTAAAGGTGAATAGAGCAATTAGTAACACCATTCGGTACATCATTTAAATATAAAATGAAAAGTAGAGGGCCAATAACAGAACCTTGCGGAACACCAGAGCGAAGATGTATAAGATCAGAACAAAGATCTTTTACTTTTACCATCTGTGATCGATTGTCTAAATAATCAGCCACAAGCTGAATGGCGGTAAATGAAAAGCCCAATTGATTTTTCAACTTTGAAAGCAGTCTTGGGTGGTTTACGGAATCAAATGCCTTGGTAAAATCAAGAAGAAGAAGTACTGTCATCTGATCCTTATCGAGAGCTTCACAATTATCTGCAGATACCTTCAGAAGTGCAGTCTCGCAACTATGCCCATGTCGATAGCTAGATTGCCACATTATCCAAGTCCTCTGCTCGTTAATAAATTAGATGATTTGTTGGGACATAATTTTTTTTATAACTTTAGCAAGGAAACTAAGCATTCTAACTGGTCTAAAGTTGCTGGGATTGGATGCAGAGAGCATTTTAGGAATAGGTGTTACATGTGCTTTCTTCCACTGAGTTGGAAATTGGGACGTAGTTAAGCAAAAATTATAAATATGAACAAGTGGTATCAATATGTATAGAGCGAACACTTTCACAAAATCAGGTGGAAATGAGTCTGTACCAGGACCTGTGGATTTAATAGAGAATATCACTGAAAAAACCTCAGCGCCATCCACACATGCAAAGGCAAAATCTTCCACAGCATCGCCAATGTTACCAGTTGTTGCAGACCTCAACGAACTTGAAGCATTACCTGCACTACAAGCAAAATAATGGTTTAGAGTGTTTAGGTCTGTATTTATGTTGACAGGTTCACGACCATGTACGCCTAAACTCCGGATGTTTTTCCACAACTTTTTAGCCGGTAGACACGTATCAAGTTTTGAACTAAAAAAAGAGCGCACCAGCAGTAGTACCGAGACGCTCTTCCTCTTCCTTTTCCTTTCTCGTCATGTTTACAGCAGACAGCACACTGCCGCGTGTGGGCTTGTTTTTTACCGGTTGGTGGAATGAATTCAGGAAGGTACCTTTCCGTTAGCCTCAGTGATCCTGGCTTTTTTGGTGGCCGACCTTTTGTTTTGTAAATATTGATCGAAGTGGTAATTCCTTATAAATTTCTCTATGAATGCTTTCCGAGTAAATTATTCATTTTTCCTGCCTTTTTCGTATAGAGTACAAAAGAAAGAAATAGTTCTATATCCAAAAAGTGAAAAACAATTTTTTGTAATATTTCTTTCCCCTATTTCGTGTTATTTCATAGTCTTGTATGTGTTGGTCTATAGACGATCTACTCCCCCCATTGTGTGGTTGTAATCAACAACAAGTTTTGGCTTGAATATTTCATTCCTGTCCTTATATTTTTTATGAGTGATGATAGTTTCGGTGTTATGGACCGTTGATAATATGCATATATCCCTTTTATCCTTCCACTTCAGAACCATAGTCTTTTCTTTCTGAAAAGCTACTATTTCTCCTTTTTTTTATTTTTTTTTTAGTTCTGTTGGTAAAACTTTTCGGTTTATTTAAGGTGTTCCATAGGGGTCATATGTAATGTGTTCAATCAAGATACCGGAGAGTTCCGGGAAAGTGTAAAAATTGTCAGTAGGTAGGCAATATCCTTTATCTAATAACGGATCCATCAGTGACAAATCAACTTGACAGGTTATGAACAAAGTTTTAAATTTTTCTGAAAAGATTGTCCCTTTCCCAGTATATATGAGGCATGAAAATAAATAGCCCGAGTTGAACTCGCAAAGCATGTATAACTTTACCCCAAATCAAGCTCTTTTTAGAGGGATGTCCTTTATAGAGCATTAGGCTCTTATCAATCGTGACATCAAAGTTGAAAATTTTTTATTAGGTGTTGAAAGACAGGCCGAATTTTGTGTAGTTTAGGGTTTGGGTGTAATTCAGGATTATAATCAGTGTAGAAGTGTAAATTTTCCTTTATTTCAAAGTACCTCTTTCTGGTCATCAGTTTGGGGAAAATCGGCGTTGAAAATACATCGTTGGTGGTCCAATACATTTGCTCCTCTGGTAGTTTGAGAATACCTTGAATTATATTCACTGTTAAATGTATCATTATTTCATTTTTTGAAACTCAAAGGCTGAATCGTCAAGATCACTCATCATAAAAAGGAATAAGATAATTATATAAAAGATTATCGATAAAATCAATCAAAATGAGTCACGTATTTCAAACAAAAAACACACAAAATCACTACTCAAAACACTGCCAAACTTAATTAAAAATAAGGTAAGAATCTGGCTGGCAAGATTTTTGACTGTTTTGCAAATGAGTAAGACTAGAAAAGGAAAGATAGAAGAATAAGAAATAAAAAAAACATCACACTCTCTTTTACGAATAAAGACAAAAAATGTGAAAATGCAGATTACATGCAATAAAACAGATTTGCAAATGATTCATTTCCGTAAATAAATCAGAATGGGCGGAGTTTTCAGATTTTAATCTCATAAAATGTTCCCGCACTTTTGTGAAAACTGGTTTTCATGAAATATTGACAGAGTTTGTTCGCATGTTGTTGCTGTAATGGACACATGTTGTTGCTGTAATCCTATGATATTTGAACAGCACGTGATTCTGTTTACATTCGTTTTGCTCTGAAGATATTAATTGAGTGAGAAACTCATGCTGGATTTTCTGATGTTTTTGAGAATTTTATTTTAGTGGAATTTTACATCTCATTTCAGCATCTTGGCCAAAGCTAAATTTATCTTTTGCGAATATATTCAGCAGTGGTCTTTTCTGCAAGCAAAGCCCGAGTTATCTCGGGTGTGCAGATTTTTGCACATAATAGCCGCCCGAGTATACTCGGGTGTAGTCATTAACCGGTTAAAGAAATAACTAGAGTATTATAACTACATTTTTTTTTTATATAAGACCGTCGACAGATGACCAGAAATAATTTTCAATTATATAATTGAAAATTATTTTTAATTTCCTATTAAATATAAGGTGACAGACGATTGTGACATTTAAGTCAAATTTTGTTTGCAATAGCCAAAATAATAGTAGACAGCAGCCAACTAAAATGATTACTACTTGCAGCATTGTGGAGGTGTTATTCGGTTAGAAAAAGGATTTATTTATTAATTTCTTGCAAGAACAAATATTCATAACAACAATGACAAAATAAAATCAGTCTTCTTATTAAAAACATTCTTCCTTTTTCCTCCAACAACTTGTTCTTAAACGTTGCCATTAGTCATAAATGTCACAACAGCTGTCTCTAAAAGCTGCCGCTGTTAGTTTACAGAATCACTACTACGTAGTTTTAGTGGCGCTTTGGCGATAATCCTCAAAAACCAAACTCAATTATGTCAATTCCAAGATGGGGCGATTACGTACTTGCTTTGTAGGATAATTAAAAGTTCAGGATGACACACGGGACAGATTTTCTTGATGATGTAAATAATTTAGAATCATGGCTATCGTCTGTCGAGGGTATAAGTCTAAGGAGTATAAGTCCTAAATGAAGAATCTACTACATTAGTGCTCTAAACGTAAGTATATAGTGCTATAATTCCCAGAGAATCATAATCCTATATAACATTCCTATATCAATATTGGGAATTTATATATGGGAGTACAGCTCTCGGGAAATATCTTCATATATCAAGTCTCATAGCAAAAATTAATCTCCAATCAACATTTACATAAAAATGCGGGGAATAAGTAATTTCAGTGAGAATTCATTTTCGATATCAACGCTCATCAGTACTTAGTGAACTTTTGTATAAGATCAAGGGGGTTACTTGGAAATTGCGTTTCTATATCTGCGCGGCATGTACTTTCTTGGAATATGATAGATGATTTTATAGTTTCAAAGCCTCTGCATTTGATTAAATTAGGTATAACGCAAAGACTTCTAGTTGGGTATAGGGACGGAAATTTTCTGTGTAATTCATACAAAGTGGCCATCTCAAGATATAGCATACTTCCAAATGGTTGCTCAAATGTAAAATGCCTTCCGAAATGCATTGTGCATCTTGAAGACTTTAAAGGCACACCACGCTGACCGATCGGAGTTCTCATATAGGAATTCTCCCCACGAAATAGGAACCTAAATGCTATTATGAATGTTTTTGTTTCGGTCTTTTCTCTACTATGCTTATTTAGCACTACAAATGCTATATAGAAATATCTATATTCCACACAGCAATTTACATCTTTATATACACGGTTAAAAAAAATTGGTATAAAATATAATAAATAATAATAAATATACGGATATCGGCATCTCTAATACCAAAAAAAAAGTCTCATTTCTTATCCGAATTTAGTACAAAAGCATAATGCAAATGACCAAAAGTTAGACTGTATTCATTTAAATATAAGAATCAATTAGGTTCAGTATAAAACTAATACATTTACTAGATATTTAAGAGCCTGATACTATTTTGGTGTAAGCTCTACCCTTTTAGTAATTTAAAACCATTCAAATTACTTGTATCAATCAAAATACTTATAAGTATGTCACACGAACAATAGAATCAAGCGAGTTACGCATAACTGAATATTTGTCACAGATGGACACACTTACGCAATTTATGGATTTGTTTCGTTCCACGATTGTCAATTGGTACACGAATTTATGGACGTTCTTGTATAAGACTGCATGGCTGACGACTGTTAGTATTTGGGGACTACATAATAAAGTATAGTAGGTTGGTAGAAATGATAATATTTTTTTTTTCTTAAGGGGGTATTCTAGTCTAGAGGCCCGAATTTTAGGTGATTTTTGAAATGCCGTAAAAAAATGGCAATCAATATCTTTCTATCCATTTTTTTATGAGTTATTTATTAACATTACAAGAATACAGAAAAAAATTAAAAAATTAAAAAAGTTGAAAATTAAAAAAATTAGCAGCTGATGAAGTGGGGCGCCTCAAAAAATTGGCGCGTGATCATGCCCACGATTCCAACCCGCCTAGTAATCCGAAAAAAAAAATAAAAAAGATTATTAGTCTAGAGTAATGTCGCTATGTCCCGAACTAGGGAAAAGTTGGAAAAAAATTTTTTCACAAAATGGCCGCTGCCTGAAAAAAAAGCAATTTTTGTACCACTTTTTTTGACTTTTTCGAATTTTTTAAAAATAGTAAAAATTGATATTTGGGGATGCGGCTAGTTCCGGACATAGACAAGTCTATAAAGAAGACTCTCAAAAAAATTTCAAGTAAATCGGTCCAGTAGAACTTGAGAAATCGTGGGCATCGTCTTGAAAAAGGCAGTTTCGAGAAAAACGCGTTTAAGGGGTAACGCCACTGTAAGTTTTTTGAAAAATCGTTTTTTTTTTATTGGCTTAAAACTTCTAGAATAAGAAAAAAAAGGTCCCGTTCGAGAAAAAATTTTTTTTAATTTGAAAATGGAGGTCGCTACCAAGCGCGTTAAACTTGCTCCGAAACATGTCCCGGGAAGATGGCTATGGAGCCGCCATTTTGTTTTTTTTTTCGCTGTCAAAAATTTATCAATAAAGTTCAATGTATGCCCGATAATACTCTTAAAAGGTTTTTTTCAAACACCTTTAATTTCGCGAGAAAAAAATTCGTGAAAAAACTTTTTTTTTTAGCCGTTACAGTAGCGTTACCCCTTAAAGTCCAAGTGGTTTAGAAGTTAGAATTCAACTGTTAGCAGCTGGATGCAGTTGAACACTAAATATAAAAGATACAAGCCACCATTTTGAAAAATCCTCTTGTAGGCATATTCTTGAATAGTTAAACTTTGAAAATATGAATAACAAAAAAAAATATATATTTTTTCGAATTTCTAGACTAGAATACCCCCTTAATAAATATTTAGATTGCTTCAAAAAATTAACAATTGTTTTTCTAATTAAAAATATTTTGATTTCTTTCTAAGTAAGCAGGGGGGGGGGTTCATCTGTTCATCTTTAATATGTTTTCTGTCTAATGTACAATTTTTCATTTGAATTCAACTTTTGACCAATTGAATTAAACCTTTCGTCAAATAAATTAAACTTTAAGCCAATAAAATTCAACTTTAAGCCAAAGAAATTCAACTTTAAGCCAAACTTCAAATAAAACAGACTTTTAATAAATTAAATTAAAATGTAATTCATTTCAAATAAACTCTAGTCCAACTAAAATAACAATTTCTAAAATATTTACAGATTATAATATATTACACTATTGCTGCTATGAACAACCAAGGCATTATTCACCACAATATTATCATAACACGAACATGCAATTCAGATAAATTTTGTGAATTTTTAAAGGAACTTATCGATAAAATTAATGATCCGGTTGGTACTTGGTCTATTATGGACAATGCAGCCATATACAAAACCTTACAAGTAAGAGAAATTTTTTCTGCCTTAACGAGTGTAACATTGAAATATTTACCACCATACTCGCCAATGTTGAATTCCACCGAGAAAGGGTATTCCAAAGTTAAAATTTCATGAAGAAAAATTCTTAATTATTCTAATATTGATCACAATCTCTCTGAGGTAATTGGCTAGCGAAGGCTTGACTTTAATTTCCCAGGAAGACTGCACAAATGTTGGTGGAATTTAGACCAGCTACAGCAGCATATCACCTTCATTGAATGACAAATTATGGAACATTTCAATTTTAAAACACCGTTGCAGGTGCAATATATTATAATCTCTATATATTTTAGAAATTGTTATTTTAGTTGGACTATGTATTAGCATGAATTAAATTGTGAAAAATGGCAGACACCCCAAGGATTAATATAGTTACAATAACATGATGGAATTAGTTGAAGAAAGTCCCGAGAGGTGGCATTAAGTTAGCAAAAATGTGGATTCAGCAATTGAAAAATAACGGAAAGGTGAGGTAGATTGCAGATTATTGTTGCGATTCAACTTCATGTCGCACTAATCACTGTATCCAGTGAAAAGACTTACACAAAATACGCATACAAAATCAGTTTTTTCTATTCGACTTTCCTTCACCCCATCCATAGAGGGCATTAAACAGTATCGAATGAAATGGTTAAATTACCTTCATTTATCGTTTGGTCATTACAACCCCGATTACAAAGAGACATACATTTTTAGTTACAATCACAGAATTGTTACCTTTCTATCATCATGATGTGGCTAATTTCATTCTTTTACGTAGGTTGGACGAAAAGTTGTTCCAACTATTATAAAAATGTTTGTTTTTATTGTGTGAACAAAATGTAGATTAAAATGTAAATGTAGCGTTCTATCAAATCGATTGGGTAAGCAAAGAAAAAATTATTTGTAAACCTATTGATAAAGAGATATTTCAGTTGACATATCACAAGTGCTAGTACTGCACGTCCTCCTACCCACTACATCTACGCAATCACATTTTATTATCACCCTTCCTTCTCATATAAAAAAAAATAACAAAGAAATGTACAGCAGGACAGTCCCAAATTTGTAAATTCCGAAGCGGTTTCTATCCAGCCATATCCTTACATAACCTACTCGAATAAGAGTCCTACCTACAATACGCTGTGAAAAATTAGCTTAGTTTTGTATTCGTAAATGGTCAAGTTTATTTAAAAAATATTCCAATTTCCTAAATATTGTGCAGCCAATTTTTACATCATAACAAGCTTTATCTCTGCTGAGAAGGTTGACTGAAACTCTTCCCATTACTCAAAGTCATTGGCGTGTAGTTTGGAAGAGGAAGTCTTTATCGCCCACATGCTATTTGATGCGATGATAACGAAACCTCGATTTCGTCGCCGATTTTACATGAGTTTCCTTGATTAGGAGTCGTGAGGAGAGCTATCGAAACATGAGACTCGGTGCTTAGCTCAATCCATCGTGAATTTTAAATTGATTTGTATCGTGATTATTTGGTTCGACATAACTTTGGTAGAGCCGATATTTCCTCCTAACAACGGTACGTGTTCGGCGTAAGAAACGTATTTCGAATGCAAAGCTCGAGATGAACGTGTAACAGATGCGAAGGAATAATTTAGAAAAGGATTCTTTTTCACAGCAATAGTATCAATGGAGTAGAGTGAACAACTACAGGCACACAGCATTTACTTCAAAGGGGAATGGCCATTTTAGGTCCGACACCTCCAGACATGATAGATGTCTTAAACGATATATTATGATACTCTGAACATTTTTTACTGACAATGTTTATTTCTATCAAGCGGGGCGAAATTGGGGGAGGGGGTAAAAGTTTGATCTAGTATATTTTGGAAAATCTAGCACAGACCCAAATTCCTTAGGTCCTTAGAAGATGTTTGAGTACCCACACTCTTGTACTCGTAGGATTAAATAACTATTTATAGCCATCCCAATACTCCCTTTTTCAGTATTTCCGTATTTTTTATTCCAACTGAGGTACTAGATTTTTCGCACCTTAGATCGGATCTAACTTGGTAGGGTTATGCCCGATCGGAAAACAGGTTTCACTATTCGCCTCAGATCATTACCAGCTACAATTCGTAGAAGAAAATTTTTCTCTGCATTCTTTTAGGGTAGGGGGTAGGAACCCCCGGTGGGAGAAATCCATTTTCATGCATTTGGGTCACATACACCCCAGCTACTACATTTCGCATATAATTTTGCAGCTCTTTCTTTCACGGCCATTAGTACACTGTTGTGAACATTTTTCTCATAAGAAGTCATTTTCCACGATGCTCAGAGTAACCTAATACATCGTTCAAGACGTTTCTTATGTTTGGAGGTGTCGGGCCCAAAGTTGTATGCAATGTGGGCATTCCCCTTTCTGTATGATATTCATGCTCTCAAGTCTTCAACGAAAAAATAAATAATGAAGAGCTGCAAATAATTGCATAGAATATTATCAGATGGGGAGGGAGAATGTGAATATTGATAACATTAATCTGTATGACGAAATTATGAGTCTGGCTGCGTTCTTGTCTTCTGATCAATCCCCAATTGAAATTTTGAATTTCATCGTAAATAAAATAAGTAAAAAACGAGTTTTCAAACAAAACTGAGGCCAAGCCGCATGAAAAAGTAGAAAATAAACTTTTCTTCACACACAGAGGTGGACTCAGATTTTATTCGCTGACAATCACCGATATATTTCAGTAAGATCAATCAGAGGTAATAAGTGATTTGATTCATGACGAGAAAGAATATCCAAGAGAAATGTCAGAGGTGGACTCAGATTTTTTGATTGGGACATTTCTCTTGAATATTCTTTGTCTTCATGAATCAAATCACTTATTACCTCTGATTGATCATACTGAAATATATCGGTGATTGTTAGCGAATTGATTTGATTCATGAAGAGAAAAAATATTCAAGAGAAATGTCCCAATCAAAAAATCTAAGTCCACCTCTGTGTGTGAAGAAAAGTTTATTTTCTACTTTTTCATGCGGCTTGGCCTCAGTTTTGTTTGAAAACTCGTTTTTTACTTATTTTATTTTCTGCCTCTTTCACGTTAACTAATTTGTTATTACGTGCTGCATGGAGATATTTTAAAAAAACTTTATGACGGCTGAAAAGACACTGATTTATCAGTTTTTCAAAAAACTTATTCGAGTATCAAATCGTTGAAGTACTGCAAGGGTTTTTTGAAATTTAAATTATGTTTTAAACAGCGGTTTTTAGCTGTATTCCAACTTGATCCATATTTTCCATTTTTCCACAGACTTTTCCTATTACTATGAATTTTTTTTTAAAAATTTACATGAATTTTCCTCGATAATTCATGCAAGTTTTCATGATTGTTTAAGAGAAAGTATTGATGCCAGTAGGACGGAAAAATGATACCGCATAGCTTATAAAACTTTTATATCGGAAAATTTTCCGGAAAAGTCGTAAAATTCTGGAAATTTTCGGAATATTTTCCAGAAAAATTGGAAAATTCTGCATTTTTCACTAATGTAAACCCACCACGGCAAATCCAACAGGCGAAAAGGAACGTAAAGAAAATGACAGTAGTGGCGACACCATGCAACAGAGAGAAGTAGTCGAAACTAACGAGCGTGCGTGATAGACGTAAATCTTTAACCGACATAGCCACTTCTTATCAATAAAGTTTATAATTATATATTATTATATTTAACGCTTTTCACTTAAGAACCCTTTTCCCGGTCCATTGAAAAATCCCTTTAACACTAATCATATCGATAAAAAAATTTCCGATGATTTTCTCGCTTTTCCGGGTTTTCCATGGAGTTTTCCACAAAAGCAGCTTTATGGAACTCATTTCGCTCTAGAACTTTGTCTTAGGTTGCAAAACGCTCAAACGCTTCATTGGTCGGAAAAACTCCGGAAAATCGTTTTACATGAATTTTCCTCGATTTTTTCTGCAAGATTTCACCATTGTCGGAGAGAAAGTAATGATGCCAGTTGATAGGGAACTTGATCCTGCATAATTTAGAAAACTTTTTTACCGGAAAATTTTCCGGAAAAGTCGGAAAATTCCTGAAAATTTTTTCGGAAAAATCTGACAACTCTGCATTTTTCCTGAAACGGATTTATAACTAATCAAATTTGTACCAAATTTTCAAATGATTTTTCCCGATTTTCCGGGTTTTCCATGGAAATTTCCGGTTCAAATTGTCAAACCTGTGTGCTCAATTTCAGCTCGCTGTGATGACGAAAAGTTGGTCTACGAGAGTGTCGAAAATAGAAAAAAAGAAATATACAGACAGAGAAATTCGTGTACGAGTTAAAGGGACGGGCTAGCCTCAAAAATGATATTCTGTCGACTGTATCCAACGTTGTCATTGCTTTGCGGATATTGTTAAGTTTGCCCACTTTAGTGGAGTCAAGTGAGCGGAGGTTCTCGAAACGGAAAATTATTAAAAATTATCTGCGATCGACTTTGAGCCAAGAACGCTTAGTAGGATTGGCCACCATATATCTATTGAAAGCGAATTATGTGATTGCATTGACTATCAGGAAATTATTGGAGACTTTGCAAAAGTCAAATCACTAAAAATAAATTTTGAGTGAAGGCTATTTTTGATCGAATGTAAATTATGGTGGTTTGGTGTCAATAAATACGGTGAAAGTGACAAGTGACACCGCGTCCACTATCAATTATTTGTTATTTTTGTTTTTTAATTTTGTATTTTGAAATATTTAATTGAAAAAGGATGTATTAAAATAAATATCGGAAAAAGCAGGTTCTCTCAACTTGCCCCAGGTGCCCCAAGGGTCTAGGTACGGCGCTGCTCTACAGGATATGTAGAAGTTGGTCAAATACGATAACAAGTTTGATCGGACCTAACAAATATAATAATATATAATAATTCATTCCACGTGGTTACTTACACAAGATTTACAATCTTTTATCGTACTAAAAATAAGGTATAACAAGAGGAGTGAGTAAAATAAACATAACTAGAAAAGAGTAACTAACAGAGATAAATTCCATAATTGAATGAAAGCAAGTAACAAAAATAACAAAAGTAGAAGAAATTCAATGTTATAATAATGAAATGAACTTAAATCCAGTAAATATTGAGTTGGCAAATATTCTTAACTAGAACTAAACTATTACTAAAATATAGAAAAGAAATAGAAATAGATAGAGAAAATGGAAATAGAAATAGAAAATAGACAGATTAGTAAGTAGTGAATGCGACGGACTTAATACTCTCTTTGAAAGCACTGATAGAGCCACTAAGCTGAAAATGAGCAGAAAGTGAATTCCACAACCGCACAGTTTAGACAAGATAAGAATTTTCCATCACTGTTTTGTGAAAACACGGAATAATTTAGTTTAAATTTCGCTGTGAAGTTGTTAACCCCAAATTTTCTTTCAGGTAATCAGGCTTGCCTTTGTAAATCAAATAATGCATGAACACAAGAGCTTTATGTTTTAAATAAGTATCGATGGAACAACCCAGCAGTCTAAATTTAAAAGGTGTAACATGATCGTATCTGCTTAGAATACAGATAAATCTAATGCAACCGTTAAAAGCTACTTCAATCCTACGCTTACAGTCACTGTCCAGGTTCGTGTATACCAGGCTACCATAAGTAAAATGAGGTACTATGAGCGCCCTGACCAGTTTCAATTTCATATCAAGTGATATAACACAAGCAAAAATCCATAACCTTCGAAGACCAGCATAGACTTTTCTTAACTTCAGGTTGACATTTTCACAACACTTCATATCTTCAGTTATCACCACTGCAAAATTTTAGACTTTGCTTCGAACAGGTAGTACAGCACCATTAAGATATGTTGGCGGAATATATGCTTTACACAAAGGACCGCTGTAAAACGAAATACACTGGGACTTGGATGAGTTAAGTAATAATCCATTGGTTGCAGACCACTCATGAATTCTATGCAGGTCACTATTTACTCGTTCAATGGAATCCTCCAGAAGTCCTATGTGCCTACTTAAATATATCTTTACGTCATCAGCATACAGATGTACCTTGATATCCTTTACCGCTTCTGCAAAGTCATTAAAAAATACACTAAAAAGCAATGGACCCAAAACTGACCCTTGTGGTACACCATCTGATAGCTTTAAGGCATCAGATAATTTACTGCCGATTTTGACAACTTGTGATCTATCAGAGAGGAAACTTCCTACTAGACTGATTGCGGATTCGCTGAAATTAAAAACCGGGGAGAGTTTAAGCAGAAAAATTACATAGTTAACGTAGTCAAAAGCTTTAGAAAAATCCAACAGGAGAAGAACACTAAAGAGATTTCTGTCCAATGCGTCTCTTAAATCAGTAGTTATCTTAAGCAAGGCAGTTTCACAACTGTGGTAAGACCTAAAACCTGATTACCATTTAGTTAAAAGCATGTTGTCGTCTAAAAAGCAGCACACAAGCTGGTTATACTTTAGCTTTTCCTGGATCTTGCGCAAAAAGCAGATAAGACTTATTGGTCGGTAATCGGAGAGTGCTTCAGGCTGTCACTTTTTAGCTACTGGAAGAACCGTAGCTACTTTCCAGCTGTAAGGGTAATTAGAATATGTAATGCAGGAATTAATAATATGAAGAATATAGGGATGAGTAAGAGAAATAGAAGTTTAATAAAACAAGGAGGTAAGTTATCTGCACCACTCGCATCAAATTTAATAGAATAGATAGCTTTAAGAATTTCTTCTAGACTTACGTTGCGGAAACTAAACTCACTTATGCGCTGATAACTGATAGGAGTAATGTTTGAACTAGTATCAGATTCAATATATGGTCGAGTAGGTAGACTAACATTACCTGAAGATATAAAATATTGATTAAGTTCATCTGGGCTGAAGCTACACTCCTTACCATCTTTATCAGTAATACCAAATTGTCGCAAATTTTTCCATAGAAGCTTGGTTTGAAAGGTGGGATTAAGCTTGGAGCCAAAGTATAAACGCTTAGACTGTCTAATATCTGAGGTAACTTTGTTACGAGCAATTTTGTATAAACATCTCAACCGGTCGCTATTGAGCCGTTTATATCGACGGTATAAGTTTTCACGCTCCGCAATTTGAACACTTTTTTTTTTCGTGAACCACGGACAGCTGCCACAGCGTTTACGCCTGCTTACTACTGGCACAAATTTATCATGGAGATAGCTGGTTAAAGATGTGAAAATTTCCACTTGTTCGTCCACAGATGGGGAAATATGAATATCATTCCAGGGTAGAACAGGACATTCTTCAAACAAACCATGCACATCTATATTGTGGTAGTCACGGTACTTAAAACAGGTACGATCAAAGTTCAAGTCAATATCAAAGCATAAATAAAGAATATCGTGATCAATTTGATTTGGCGGACTAATTTGACTATGAAACAAGATCTTACTACTATCATCTGACATTAAAACATCTAGAAGTGATGGATTGGAGGTGTGAAAATATGAAGGTAATGAATTTATTACATCTTAATGAATCGACTGTACAAAATTTAAAAAATTGGAGACGTACCAGATCTCTGCGGAGAATATTCACATTGAAATCACCACCTACTATTACATTATCATAACGCAGTGTAGCTGACAACAATGCATGCTCAAACTCACTTATGTTGTTTTCACTGAAAATATTAGGTGGGCAATATGCAGCTTCCAAAGCACATATCTCTGCTCCGGTATTTAACACAATGCAAATAAACTCTATACCACAACTGGCAGAAACGTTAATGATGGTAAAAGCAAACAAATTACGTATTGAATTATTGTTAAGCCAAATTTTAAAAGATTATTTTCATTCAAATTTTAGCTCAATAGCTCAATGAGAAGAGTATAAATTTTTAGCGTTAAAATTTGCTCACCACGTTTGATTTCAAATCTTATAATGAAATATGTTTTTACATTTTCTTACCATAACCCAAATTTGTTATAGTAGTATGCCTATTCCATGAAAAACTCCAGAAAACTGATATATTTTAAGTTATTGAAAAATAATTTCAATTTACTTCAACATTGCAGATATGAATAAATCGAATCGAAGCTTTGAATTGTCTACTTCCATGTATATCCGCAAGTAACAGCGCCAAACTACATACTTTTCGGATATTTACTTCAGCGTGTCATACTTAATAATTGCCTCAAAATGAGTGAATTGTGATATTTTTTTTTTAAATTTTAATCTCAAAATTTCTTTCTTAATACTGCATGCATATACGTTACATCCAGAGTGGGCAAGTACCAAACAAAAAAGACTTAAGTACAAGTACAAGTACCGAAGGAATGAGTACTTCAGTGTAAGTACAAAAGTACCGCATGTATGAAAAGTACTTGTAACTAAGTACTATGTCTATAAAAAGTACTGAGTACTTTTTGAAATAACTTTTTTAAGTAATTTTTTAGAATCTTTGTACGTTGGCAGCAATATAATGAAGTTTATATAGTTCAGTTAATAGATATTAATAAATAAATACTTTTTGAACTATAATATGTACATATAGTAATCAGTGGCTACTATTTATAGTTTTTTTTTACAGTTTTCGGCGCTGCACGTAGAGTAAAACTTTCACTTCTCATTGCTACACTCATAAAAACTATTAAAGGTTCGCCCAAGCACCGATTATCGCCTCCAATAATGCATGGAAATTCTAAGGAAAATATTTTCAGTAAATTTCTAAGAAAAAATTGAGGCCTTCTCTACATCAGGTCGAGGCATCGTTGATTTTATATTGGAGCGAGGCATTGCTTGCTTACCCTTGGTTATGTCATCACGTCGAGGCATCGTCGAGACGTTACTGGTTTTTGTTCTACTTACCCAGTCTTGTTTGTATATTATTAATTTTTCTACGGTTCTGCATTGGCGCGTCAGTGCGGCATATGCCTTGACTGCTCTTTCCATGCTTTAAAACTCAACAAAAAAGGAGTTGTACTAGAGATTGTGTTTGCTTTTCTACGAAGAGTTAGATATTTGTAGGTACTAAATAGACTCAGAAATACTTAAGTAAAAATGTTTGTACTTAAGTACAAAACTAAGTCTTAAGTACAAGTAAATAAAAGCAAGTACTTATGTTCAAGTACTAGTAAGTAGGGGCATTTCAAAAGTAATGAGTAATAAGTCTTAAGTAACGAAAATATACTTTAAGCAGTACTTAAGTCTTTTTTTACTTAAGTATTACCCAGCTCTGGATCATCACTCTCCATTAAATAAATACTAAAGTGAAATACTAAATTACTTCTGAAATCTCCTTGTGTGTCGGAATTCATAATAATATTCAACCAAATAAAACTAATTACACCATCCCAGAGCATTCATCCCCATCAGTTCTATTCTAAATCAATAAAAAAAAAAACATTTTTTTTTTCATTTCTTCAATAGATTTTTATCTCATACGTAAAGAAAATACAATAAAACCCCAATTTCACACTTAACGAAAATTAAAATCCCCAAAAACAGAAGGGACCAGGAAATATACCGCGCAGTTACACGTATACAGCTCTATGAAAGCACAAACAAATTATACCAGAACGGACATAGTGTTGTAAACAACTTCAACTCCTTTAAGGAGATTCTCCCGACGACGACGACGACGTCCAGTTTTAAATGTAGAAAAAGTTCACGTAATAAATCAGACTGCTGCAGACTTTTTGGCTACCGTTTAAAGTATATCCTCACACAGAAATTGGATATCTCAATTCAATCTCAAAGATCAATGATCCTTAAGGATACGTTTCTACTACTTATATACTCATATGCTCTCACCCCACATTTATATGTGCCAAAGTTTATAGAAGGCCAACGAGACCCTCGTATACTCTCAAGTGTTATAATTGAACGAGTGGTAACCGCCTTTGAAGGCAAAACCTCAAAGGAAAAGGAAACATTTCCTTCGTAACCACATGCTGGAACGCCTCTACAAACACTATCCGCCACTGTTTCCATGTGTAAACCACAAGGGAAGGGGGTTAATGTTATTGGTTTTGTAGACATACATACAAGAGACAGGCAGGCAGGCAGGTCTACAATATTTCTATAAGCTGTCAAATGTAATAAATGAAAAGGGCAACACGGAAATATTTATCAACGTATCAATTCTGAATGGTCGTATTTCCTTTTGCCCGGAAGCTCCTTGTGTAAATATACACACACTCACATATTTAGACGGGAAGCTGCAGTAGACAGACTGGACCTCGGGCGGGCTTATTCTTATCGACACCCCATTACGATGCAACGAATTTGCAGTCTGGAAAGATATTAGATTAGGAAATAATTGTTGGCTAAATAAGTGCGTAGATAACGCTGAGTGTCTGTGGACTATTTAAATTCCCAATGAGTTTTTATGTTAGAATAATGTAAGATGATGCATTTTGGTGCATTTAAAAAATGAAAACGCCATTTTAATCTATTTAATTGTGTTGGTTACAATTAAATTACTAATAACGTCCATTATACATTGAAACCAATCACATTTGGAGCCGAACATATTCACACTTCCAGATATTTTAGGCTAAATGACAGGGGCTCAGGGGTTCGTTTATCTAATGTTGTAACATATTAGTCTCGAAATTATCTATGAAAACTTCACTGACATTAGTCGCCATTATGAAAAATTATGACTTTTTCCAATAGGGTGCTACTTTTTTGCACCAAACTTGTAGCTGAGGTAAGAGGCAAATAACTCAAATTATTAGTTTATTTTTTCCCGGACGGGAATCGAACCTACACTTGTTAGAATCAGTCAATGATGGATAAAGAAGAATTTTAGGAACTTTTTTTTTTTTAACGATTCTAAATCAAATTAATAAATACAAGAAGAAAAAACAACCGCCTCGTCCGGGGTTTGAAACCGGGATAATAAAATTATAAAATAAATAAAAATTGAATTTACAATTTATTTGTGCGCTTTCATCGTTACTGGTTAATGCCAGCTGAAAGCAAATCGTGGCTTAGTAGGCTAGTAACAAATTGATAAATGCAAGAGGGAAAATCATCTGTCTCGTTAGCTCAGTGGTAAGAGCAGTCGCCCGCCAAGCGGAAGGTCCCGGTTTCAAACCCCGTACGAGGCGGTTGTTTTTTCTTCTTGTATTTATTACTTTGATTTAGAATCGTTAAAAATAAAAGTTCTTAAAATTCTTCTTTATCCATCAAATTATTAGGCTGAGTTCCTACTGAACCAAGATTAGGTTTTCCAATCCGGATATCAAATTATCCGGATTATCCGACCAATTTTGACTATTCGGTAATCCGGATATTTTTCGTTGTACGTTTTTTCAACAAATTACTGTTTTCTTTCTACAATTTTCAGCTTTTTTCAAATATGTATTTCCGAACAAACAATTTAAGACTTGTCCGAT
Organism: Dioctria rufipes; assembly: GCA_963924295.1. Taxonomy (NCBI): domain Eukaryota; kingdom Metazoa; phylum Arthropoda; class Insecta; order Diptera; family Asilidae; genus Dioctria; species Dioctria rufipes. Next base: position 41,148,339 of record OZ002744.1, on the reverse strand, counting down.
CTATAGAACGTCATTTTTTAAAATAGATTATGAATTCCTGACTCATTTCGACGTAAGTTTTCTATGAAACTAGGACATGTTGATCAAATTTTCGTTTATTATTGACTTATTATTGACGTCCTTTTTACGTCAATATTTGAAATTTTAAGGTAATTGAGTTTAGTTTCCGTCAAATATAGACGTCGTTTTGACTGGCACCTTTTTAAGCCGACATATGACGTCTTTCAGGAGTTCAAGTTGGAATAAGTTTAAATAATGTAATCGGAATTTGATCACATGTATTATACAGAAATATACGAAAGAATGTCATCTGATAACTCAAAATTGACCCTAGATTTAACAGCGTTTTTCCGTCTTTTAGACGTAATCCAAGAGCCTAATATTAGAAATTTTTCTATTGTTTTTAAACTCTTTTTGATATCTTACTTTTGCCGTCTTTTTGTCGTCATTTTTGCTATTGCATAGACACGTGCTATCTATTTCTCATCATTTGATGACCGATAATAGACCCTAGTTATAACAGAGCTTTGCTGTCATTTTGTCGTCATTTTGTGCTATTTCAGAGGCACGCGTTGTTCATTTCTCGTCAGTTTTTGACTGCATTTGCTTGACGTAATTTTCACGTCATTTCTCGATTTTTCGTACTTTCGTGGAAGGACGGGCATTCAAGACTTGTATTAGTCTTGTTCAAGCAGCAGTACGGGCAACAATTTTATGGTGTTTAGTCAAAAGTACATATCTCCAAAAATGTACTATGCGCTACTTCCGAAGTTGTGTGCTTTTAATCGAAATAATATTCAGTTTTTTTTAAGTTATGCATTTTGGATACATCGTTTTATTTCAATGTTTCTGTGAACGAAAATTCAACGAAAACATTGAAAAATGCTTTTCTCGATAAACAATGTAAAATTAGTAATTTCTTCCGAATAATAAAAACATAAGAATTTTCCTACCTTTTATTTTAAGTTCTATTAAAAATATTTGTCATTCCAGGGTGGAAAAGTGAGTTTTTTCATTAAGTGTTTTTGTCTTTCGATGTGCCAATTAGAGGTCCATTTTGTATTAATAATTAGCGGCTAATATGACGACTTTATTTCCGTCTGAAGACATGTTTCAGGTGTTATAATGACATCTTCTGGGCTGGGCAACCAAAATGTACTCATTCAGTTTAATTTTGGAGGTTATTTTGGTGGCTAATATGACGACCTTATTTCCGTCTGTAAACGTGTATTAGGTCGACGTTAAAAAGATGTTCGATTTAACCAAGCTTTGATTTTTACAAAGGACGGTCAATTGTATGTACTATTGACCAGACAATGTTTGTTGGTTGAAAAAACTCTTTATGCAAACGAAAAATCTTTAAAAAGAAATTTCGTTGCAAAAATAGGGCGTTTCATATAAGCATGAACCGTATAATCGTCAGTACGGCTTGGTTCCTGCCTGCCGTATACGCCAAAGAAAAACTCTATGAAATGCTAGTCCCGCATAGGGCTAAAACTTGCTAGGTATGCAAGTAAATACGTAGTATTTCGCCTCATATAATTCACACTTAAAATTTATTTTAAGTCTATATATGAGGTCAGCTTGGCTGTTTGCTTTGGCGTATACGGCAGGCAGGAACCAAGCCGTACTGACGATTATACGGTTCCTGCTTATATGAAACGCCGTCTTTTTGCAATGAAATTTCTTTTTTAAAGATTTTTCGTTTGCATAAAGAGTTTTTTCACCTTAATTCTCGAGCTGCAGACTTAGCAGTAAACTGAGTCAATTTCATATTGACTTATTTTGCTATGAATTTTCATAGCAAAGCTCTATGAAATGTTTGTTGGGTTTGTTTTCCATCAAAATGTCTCGAAAACCCTAATAATCGGTGGATTTTACTGAATTTACTCAAAAAAATTGTTTATCGAAGTTTTCTAAGGAATGAACAATTACTTTCTAGTTTTAATTTTAAATAAAACGAAACAAAGCATAGTAATGGTTGGAATTTTTTTAAACTCGCTCGAAATTCACTGTCTTTGGCATTTTAGTTTGAAAATTTAATGATAGTAGTGTAGATAAAAATTAAATAATTTTATAAATAAAATATTGAGCTAATCAGCCAAAAATATAGTACATTGATTATGGAGTAAATGGATATCTCCAGATTACAGTGCACGAATTTTCTGTGTTCCGTAAATGTCTTTAATCCTTTAAGGGGATGAAAGTAGAGGTCATTTGGGTCACAAAAGTCTAGATACTTTTATATCGAACTCCGCTTGGTTTTCGAGTAAATCGATAATATCGATTTTCGAGATTTTGCATACCTTGTCAGAGTAATTTCGTTATAAGTTCTATTGTAATTAATGGATTGTGACGTTGAAACTTTTATTTAAAAAAACACATATTGGCCTTTCTAAAAACGTATAATAAGTTATAATTGTGTCTTCAATTATTGAAAAAAAAACAGTTATCTCTAGAATTTTTTATTTCACCAAAATTTTTGTCGCGCTTCAGTGTACATTTATTCGAAATATCACCATTGCACGAACTTGGCAAAGCTATGAAAAAATTTGCGCATTATGTCCCCTTTCCAAAATGTCCTCCCTAAGTGCTATCAACAATAACAATCAAAAGTTATAAGCAAACATTTGGAAGATGTGCCCATCGAGGTAATCTTCAATTTTTTCGTAGGAATCATTCTCCTCCTACAGTTTTTAGCCTACGACAACCATTTATATGTCATTGTACGGGAATCTGAACTGGCTATTAGATAGGGTACTTTTCTATTTCGAATTTCGAAAATGGAGGGAGTAATTTCGAAAAAACACTTTTTTATCAAACTTGATATTTACGTAGATTTCGTTATTCCGCATCTGCATTTTTGCGAGAGGGGCAAGCTCTGGGAGGGGCGGGAGTTCAAAGTTTCAACTTTAAGCGGCTATATTTTCTCAACCAAGCATTGTTCTAGCAAGTAAGTCCTAAATTCATAAATGGAAAAGACATTTTAAATAAATTTCAACTTAAAATAAGGCATTTCGCCCTAAATTATGGAATTTCGCCTTAAATAGGTAAAAGAGATTTAACAATTGAAAGAATTGAATTGCTTTATTTACTTATTAAAAATAGTAAACCATGTGATTAGCATCATCATTTGGATACAAGATTTGTTAAAAAGCGGGTGAATGCAAACGCAATTGAATATGCATATATTCTGCATGGTTGGGAAGCAAATAATTAAGTGTACCTATTGCCCAAATCAAGCGTAGCATCTTTAAGAAAGATGTAATTGGTATTCCAGAGCCTGACAGATTCCGATATAAATGTGTCGTAAATAGGAGCAATATTTGTAATCTCGATGAAATGATTCAATGGGAGGATCAGTTCAATAATTCCAGTGATAATGAAGTCAAACAAAAGTCAATGAACTTTAATTTTTGGTTGTATTATTACGTAATTTGAACTATTCAAGATTTCGCCAAACGTGGCCTTTTAGTTCAATTTACCTTGAGGTTAACTTTTTTGGGAATTCGGACTTTGAGGGCGAACACAATGGAATAGGGAATTATTTAGGGAAAATTTACGTTATCTTGTCTTGAACTTGGGAATAGATCTAATTACAAAGTCCATACATTTCCTTAAAATTTACCTCAAACTTAAGTAAAATTTAGGTAAAAAGTAAGGAAATTTGCTTTAGATTTAGGAAATTTTCCTTATTTATTTCCTTATTTCTCCTACGAGATAAATTAAAAAGGAATTATTACGTAATATATTCCTAATAATTAACTATAAAGTCAAGATTACTTTGAGGACCTAATTTATGGAATTATTAAGTAAAATTTCCTTCCTAATTAACCTTAAAGGAGAGTGGCCTTTGAGGTTAAATGTTAAGTATAATTTAAGTAATTTTAACCAAAATAGGTCGATCGCCCCTCAAAGATTGGAAATTCAACCTCTAATGTTACTTTCGTATCTACCTCAAAATTGATTTACATGCAATAAAATTACTCGATTTTTTAAAAATTATAAAATTAAAACAAAATTAAAAACTGTTTTTATATCAGTTTTTAATTTGTTTTAAAAGCAGACATAGTATAGTAAAGCTGCCATGCGTTTTACGAAAAAAAAAAAATTATATGATGCAAAAAATAATGCAAAATGCTTTATAAAAAAGAAAATATTTTTGAAGCCACAAGAATGCCAGATTTGCCATATATAATGCTATCTTGGCAACACCCACAAGCTATCTTGACTTTGTAAGTACAGGGTGGGCCAAAAGTCACCATGGGTTTTAAAAATTTAATAACTTTTTCGTTTATATATTTTTTTTATTTTTTTTTTAGATTATAAATTATACAAAATGGAAATTTTTTTACGCTAAGCATGGAAAATAATGTCACTTAAATGACCGCCGTCTCGGGCTTGTTCACATATACTCGCTCCTTCAAATAACCCCAAAGAAAATAGTTGGGTGCTGACAAATCTGGCGAACGCGCTGGCCAATTGATTTCCGAATTTCTTGAAATTATTCGCTGTCCAAAAATTTGCCTTAAAAATGCCATTGTGTCTCGGGCAGTGTGGGCAGTGGCTCCATCCTGCTGGAACCACATCTCAGGTCTGTTTTCAAGAGCAGGACGTAAAAAATGTTCCATTTACGGTTACAGCACTTCCATCTTCATTTTCGAAGAAGTAAGGCCCAATGATATTTTCAGATGTAATGCCACACCATACTGTACACCTAATGGGGTGCAATTAGCGTTGATGAATGGCTCTTGGATTTTCAGAACCCCAGAACCTACAGTTCTGCTTATTAACGAAGCCATTCAGATGAAAATGAGCTTCATCACTCATAATCAGATTTTCAATAAAGTTGATTTCATTTCTGGCCAACTGTTGAAATTTAATTGCAAAATTTAGACGTTGCCGATGATCTGCGGGTTTCAATTCTTGCACCAATTGCACCTTATATGGGAATAACAGTAAATCTTTTTTTAAAATGCGCCGTAGTGACGTACGAGACATCCCTAGCTGAGCAGAACGCCTTCTGGTAGATGTTTCTGGTGTTTCGTTAACACTTTGCTCTACACGTTCAATATTTTCCGCAGTGTGAATTATACGCGGTCTACCGGTTCGAGGCAAATCACTTACGGTGACATGTTGGTGGTGACGATCAACTAAGCAACGAATCATGCCTTCAGAGGGCGAAATTCTGACGTTAAAATGGCGCCGATATGCTCTTTCCGTTAAAATAATTGATCGCTGTAATAAAATTCTATTATTCTGTTTCTTTGTTCAGTCGTGAATCTCTCCATTATTTATTCTCCAGATGTTATTTATATAATCTAAAAAAAAAAAATAAAAAAAATATATAAACGAAAAAGTTATTAAATTTTTAAACCCCTTGGTGACTTTTGGCCTACCCTGTATTTTTAATTCATAGCTCCCCTTCCATCGCAAGCACAATCGACCAGAGTACTTTGAAAATACGTGTGATCACGAGGAGATCAGCGACCCGACGACCACCAGACCGACGACCACCAGCCCGACCACCACCAGCCTATCGGGCTAGCATCCGATCGTCCGTCCTCCCACTTCCGCTCTGGTCACTAGCTCTATACCTGGTTCTTTGCTTAAATTCTTTTGTCAGTCATAAAGAAGCCACACTTGCACAAAAATTGACCGTCCTCAGCTGAATCGAAAGAAATATTATAGGGCTACCGAGAAGATTTTAACCTCCTGAGCTATGCTCTACCAACTAAATCACCTTGGCCTTGGTAAGCGTGCTGACTATAGTTCTACATTTTTTTCTGTAATTTCCATTCTTCGATTTTTATAGCTTCTACTTTTTCATAATATCTAGGAACTTACCTATCTCTCACTCTCTCTTCCACAATATGTGCGTAATCCAGGATTTAAGCCTCTCGCAATTCACTGTGAGCGGAGACGCAAACCCAAAATAAATCTATGCTGTTGTTAATGGTATAGGGGGCTGTGAGTTATTTTGAAACTGTTAAAACTGTTTTCTCTGTCGAAGGGAAGATTCACAGTTTGTTTCTTACTCCCCACTCAAATGGCGGTGGAAAAGAGGACGGTGAAGTGCAGGGCTGCCAAGGTGAGAAGCATATAAGAGGAAAGTATGCATTCTTTATGGAAGAAATTTATTGGATCGGAGTATTGGAGTTTTTGAAGTACAGTAAGGTAGTATGACTGAAAGATATCATATGCACGAATTGGTACCTCTCACGGCGAGATAACTGTACCTTAGTGACATAAATATTGTGATTTTTGACAGTGTGGATACTGTAGTAGGATATGAATGGCAAATAGGTCATTATACAAAGAAGTTAAGTGCTCATGATAGTCAGAATTATAAAATCTCAGACATAGTCCCAATGGCACGGGGCGAAAAATGAACAAACGAAATTATGAAGGTTGATAAATGTTGGAAATCGAGTATGTGTGTTAGTAACGCTTATATACCTAGGGCCTGTCCGGATCCAAGTCTTCGTCTTCGTCTTGTTATTACAGCTAGTGACGTAACTTCGAGTCAAGCTCTATCCGATTCCATGCCTATGCCACCGAGTTTGCTGCTTTGTATAACAGTTTTGACATCTGGTTAGCTTAATCACCGAGTCAAGGTTCCAGTTGACTTATTTAAATAGACAACGTATTGTGAGGTTATGTTTGTTTGCTGTCTGTGAAATCAAGCTAAGCAAACGAAGGAATTCGAACAGGTTAGCTTCATCTTCGTCTAACTATTATAATAGCTGAGCTTATTGTGTCACGTCACTAGCTGTAATAACAAGACGAAGACGAAGACTTGGATCCGGACAGGCCCCTAGTATGCATTGTGTGCTATAAAATTACTATCGGTAATCTCTTAGCTTCTTCAGTCTTAAATACAGGCATATCTTAGCCTTCGCTAGGTCTCTGCTGACACTGCATATTAAGGGTTGTGTTTGCCTGTATAGGATATGTACAAATTTTTTTAGGCGTTGCTTATAAGATCTTGGGCCCAAACGGAGTAACCAGTTCCATTACTAAAAGGATATCAACATGAAAAGATATCACTGGGAGTACTCATGACCTTATGGTCATGTTATACGAAGCCATACCAATTGGGTAGCCGATATTGCTAACTTGGTACTATGGGGTTGAGAAGCCCCGGTTAGTTCTGCACTTAGGAGTGCTATTCGCCTCAACGTGGAGAAGGCCCCCTTTTGGGAGCATCGTAGATGTTGTGGTGGCCCATATTCAGGTCGAGGGAGATTGTCTGCATGACTTAAGTGGACATTCTTCTTTGAACAGAAGAGTATGTCTTTTGTATAACTGCATACTGCATCCGAGGATCCGATGGTCGCTTATTAATGTATGCTTAGAGGATTGGCTTTCAGCGTGGAGTGACACTAAATCAACCAAGTTCCATGACCCAAAGATCTGGAGAGATTTCAGATAGATCTCATTTCGACCATTAAGTCCAATGTCAAGCATAAACTGGTACTCTTGAGACAGAATATAATATATTCTGCCACTTGAGGGCGCTGATTGTCACTTGTCTACTAATCCGTCCATTAAGACTGCCGTGAGATTAAGGCTTAAAGCTAGTTGCTCACGTTAAACCCTGATAGCTTCCCCACTCAAATGTGGACAGACTATTATTCTATTGTTTTTCTCTTTCTCAGTTAGAGGACGATGTTCTTCCGGAATCCAGACCACTCTTACACTGGGTTTGGGAATTTTATATTCATCTACAAGTTTGATTATTTCAGTCAGAAACTCAGAAGACACAGTGGTTAGCCAGTCAGGCATTCTAGAGTAGTTTAGAAAATCAAGATTTTTCTGCGGTTTTATTCCATTTCCTTCAATATTTTTATTTTTTCTTATTCACTTCTCTTTCAGAACATAGAATAACCAAATAACCTCTGCTATCAGAGGCACTATTTCAATTTCTTGAATCATCTAGTTTTGCTATGCTAGGCGATTAGCTCGTAACTTTCCTTCTCTGTCGCTTATTAGAAAAAGCGTCCCATATTAGTAGTCTTTTAGTTGATGGCCCAAATGTTTTCGAGTTAAAGTCTTTTCTTATGCTGAAAACTATTTTGTGTGATGTTATAAAATCCTACAAATGTTCCCGGTCTCTCATAGAGACCATTTTGATAGTTGCTCTTGTTATTGTTGAGTATAGCAGGATTATAGCAATGGGAATAGACAATGGAAGGTTCTAGACAATGCAAAAAAATCCTAAGTAGAAAAAAGCGCAGAACAAAGTTGAGTTGGGACTCGAACCCACAATACCTGAGATATTATATTAGGGTAAGTCCTCTTGCTGTTCGTATTAAGTTCCGATATTTGTTTTAACTCTTGCTCAGAATCTGCGATGATTTGGTTTTGTTTTTAGGTGAAATTGTCTTCTGTTAATTTTAGATTGTTAAAAATTTCGATTAGGAAAAGACTTCGACTATTGCAGGAAGAAGGTCAACCGGTATTCAAGGTGGCTTCCGTACATCCCACATGTCAAGCATCTCATTTAGACGGGCTAAATAACTCTTCGGAATTAAGAATTGCCTATCGATGTTTTATTCTCTAAATACTCCTCCTCTGGTTTAGCAGAAACAGAAACTCTGTGTAAAGAAAAACATAGCTCTTTTCTATGAATAAAGCTATGAAGTAGAATCGATCTAGGCAGTTTCTCTATATGTACCTCCACTCCCAAGGCACCCACATAGAGGAAATATAACTTACAATCCTGCAAAACATACAAAGACCTTTTCGGTGTGCAAAAATGTATTAAAAATCAATCGTCAGATATTAAAAATTTTGTAAATAGTTGAAATTGTTTCCCACAAAAGTTCTATTTAAGATGCTTTCATCTTCTTCCTTTTTTCTATTGGGATCACGTTCGAATTTTTTTCTTCTCTCTCGATTTCTCAAGTATGTAGAAAACCCTAAAAACACTTGTTCCTTAAAATTTTATGTAACAAACATGATGTGGATTGTAACGAAAGAAAAAGTCACCCGAGGGTCGAATGTTATGTGGTATGTGAATAAGATCAGCCCTCCTCCAACAGAATTCTATCCTCAATTTTCCTGTTTTGTTGCCAAGCTATTTTCTTCTTTTTATTTCCTTTATATTTAGATAGAAGAAAATCCTCGTTCTCCGCGCACTTATCGGGCAGGTTTTATATCCCCCCGCCCCAGTTTTACAATGGATTCCTACCAGTCTGCAAACTCACCTCATTTGTTTAATATTAGTGAATTTGTGAACAATATATCCATGCCATCAGGTGAACTCATAGCATCGTCCTTTTTATGGTAAATTTATATATTTAGTCCATAAAAAGTTTTCGGTTCTATATTGGAAATTTTCAAGCTGCTTGGCCAATGTTTGTCCCCGAATTCCACCCATACTTAAGGAAGGACCTTTCAAAAATTTATATCGTGTTTAAGGCAACAATTATTAGGTCGGCGTAAATGAAAGGAGAATTCACTTAAATTGGTCCTTTGGAAAGAATGGGTTGTTGGTATGGTGGGGCTCTTTTACTCCTTGAATTGTGGCGTTGGGTTGGTTGGCGTGGGTCGGTCGTCGTGAAGCTTTTATTATGGAAAGTTTGTTTTCTTCCTGCACAAACTTACTACTGGGAGGGGGGGGGGGGGAGTTGGAATGAGATGCTCACTTACAAAAGTTGGTTGAGTGATAAATGTACACCATACATTAGAAAAGAAATTCCCGTGAGGAGAATTTTAAACTTTTAATAAATTTATAGCATGTTCCGTTGGAATTTATAGGAGGACTGGAAGGATATTGTGCGGTTCATATTTAGAAATTTAAATTTTGAGAGAAGTAAGCTATTCGCCGATCCTTATGGTCGGATGCTATAAGAATTATGCTAATAAGCAGGAGAAAACAAATTGATTTATGTCGAGCGTTGGTGTATTTTAGTAGGTATTTAATGTATATATGTCCCTAAGGATTTTGTTTTTAGTACTATACTACTATATTTGTGTATAATAATAGCTATATTTTCATTTAGAAAACTTCTTCTTTATTACGAGATTAAAACTTGTATCATCGTAATTATTATCAATTTTCTCAAATCCCTCGGGGGACGTATGTATATAGGACTCTATTCTCCAGCCTTCCGTACAAAGGTGGTTTCCCTGTTTAATGGATTCCTTGTGGATGTCGTCATTGTTCCTATACTGTTCGGAGCACCTCTTATAATTTTTCGTTTTAGGCCTGGTCCTACCAGCAGTGTATTTTTATGATATGACACTAAGGCCTATTTACAAAATATGACGGGAGGTGTGTTATATATATATATATGTAAACTGGGTAACCATTATATTGTTATTAAACATTTTTTCATGGGATTCTACTAGAGTTTCATATCTCAGACATGTGAGAATCGACATACACTTTTGTAAAACAAGCTCTTCACTATCTAGACCTGCTATCTCCTTAAAATGCAAAGAAAAAAACTTATTATAATTTTCTCCACGATAATCCACAGCACAGTCGAATTTGGCTGATGGAAGGAGCCATAAAAGATCTTGGAGGGAATCCAATACAAGCTCAATGATACAAATCTTAAGGATAAATCAATCATCATTAGAAACCCTGGACTTCATCATTACTGACCACTCCCTTGTCAGGGTACACCTGTACAAGTTTAAAATGAGTCCTAACCCTGAGCAGAAAACGGGAACGCTCCCTTGTCAGGGTACACCTGTACAAGATTAAAATGAGTCTTAGCCGTGAGGAAGAAACGGGAATGGTGACATCTACTTTCCTTGTTACTGTCAGGCACCCTGTGTTGTTAAATGACTCACATCTCCTAAATGAACTACATGAAACAGGTGAGAATGGTTGGTAGCCGATTCTCAATAACGTCCACAACTACTTACATTTTTTTAGCGGAGTCTCATAAATCATGAGGGTGAACAATGGGGGACTTAGTTATGATCCAAGTTCTCGAGCCCGGGTTAGATACGAATTCTAAAAAGAAAAAATAGTGACCATGTCTAAAAAGACAAAATCCAGAAGAGACAGAAAAAACAAAATCTGGACGACACAAAATCCAGGAGTGAGGAAATTTTTCTGGATTTCTTTTTAGTTTGTATTCTTCATGATGGTGATGGTTGGTACATTGGGATTTTCTGATAGTAGACTTACATCTGATGAAAACTGGTGTCATTCAGGATGAAGTTCTGGAGCAAGCCAACTGTGCCCAGTTTATATGCATATGAAGAAATGTGTGGCTCAAGGACTCTCTTAAATGTGTCCGTGATTGACGATTATTGAACTGTAAAAAGTGATTATTTTTAGGCACACTTTTCTTCATATGCATATAAACTGAACACAGCTGCGTTGCACCAGAACTACATTCTGGATGACACTGGTATCCGTCAAATGTAAATCTACCATCACCAAATCTCTATGTATCAACCAACATATACATATTTAACAAATTTGTCTCACTTATGTGAATTTTAAATAATTTATAAACATATTTCTAATATAATTCTAAAAAATTTTACAATTTCCGGTATTTGACATTTATGTATTTTGCCGTTTCTGAATTTTGTCATTTCTGGATTTTGTCACTTCTGAGTTTTCTCATTTCCGGATTTTTTAAATTTCTTTTGTTTGGTTCTTTCTGGATTTTGACATGCTTTCCTGGAGCCCCTTACGAAGCTCAATCGCCTTACAAATCCATGTTGATACCTTCGTATTGTTCAGTCCACTATTGTTTTAATTCTATTCAGGATTATATAAATTAATATTATCGTCATAGAATGAACCTGGACAATAAAAATACTCCTATCAAATTGTGACTACATATACTAAGTATTTCCCCGTTTCACGAATTAGCTTGTCTTCCTTTTAATCCTTTGTGACATAAAAGTGTATAATGCTCTTTGAGGGATTTGTTGGAAGAGATCTGTTGACATTCTTTGAAACTATGTATTTTTAGCAAAGGAATATTAATATATTTTTTAATATCTACTGTTGCTATATATAATGCCACCTTTTCTTACCGTAGTCCACGCTCGTTGTTGGCGTTGAAGTTTTGTGAAACCTGAATTTGATTTGCATTTTGAAGACAACATTTCTGCAAATACCAATTGTTTCGTACTATCCAACGTGCCTTGGAACATTATTGCTTAAGTACATGATGAAATCAAAATGTAGACTAATAACCTAGACACACAGCACGACCTAATGAATCATTAAAATGCAGTGTCATAACGAAGTGTTTTTTTCTGACATTATAGATATAATTAGGAAAAATGTGCTAGATTTGGCATATAATATAAATCTAGAGCTCCGCTGTGCTTCTGCTCATTTGAAAAATAGGAAGAAGAAATGCAAAGAAATTGTAGCGCATCAAATACCAATCAATCAAATATTTTCAATAAAATATTTTCATCAAATTCACACGCTCTAAAAACAACAAAAAACTTTGAAATCAAAAGAATGAGAACAAGCATGCAAAAACATAATCACATTTATTATGATTCATGCATAATTTCCATTCATGAAAATTATTGTAATGGCAAGGGCAATGCACCTCAGTGCGACACACGCCAGTTTGCTGACACGGCATTTCACACCATTCATGCATTACACTGACCTCAGTGAACTCGAATGTGGGAAATGTTGTGAATGTGCAACATGGCCAAATTTTAATTTGGAAATATTGATTGCGCTACTCCGGGTGAATAATCTATATTGCAATAAATTAACTAATTGGTAGATTTATACACTAGGTAGGGGTAGCGATTAAATATATATATAGATAGAACTTGATTCGAAATAAAGACAGTACGTTTTAGAGAAGAAAAGTGTTTCAATATCAATTCCTCTCTCTAATAACTTCGGCAGTCTTTGACGCCATAAATCGTGCGAATATCGGCTGAGCATTCTCGCCTGCACTTCAGTATTAATATCGGCTGAGCTTTCTCGCCTGCACTCCAGAATTAATTTCGGCTGAGCAATCTCGCCCACTACGAAAGGCAGTCTCTGACACCAATAGCCACTCATAGACAAGGAGAAACGTTGCACCACATCCATCCACGGGATAATCATTACATGGCGACCCTGCACCACGAACCAAGAAGCATACGAGACCAACTGAAAGAAGAATTGGAAAGAAACCCTAAGGCTGGACCAAAACCGCTAACAATCGAGGAATACAGAGCAAGAAGAGCCAAGCAGCAGGAGAAGCAAAATCAGCAAGAAGAACAAGAAAGACAACAGCGAAAACAGCGACCAAAGAGAACGAGGGCAGGAAAAGCAGTCAAACATAGACGGAATATCGCGGACCTATATCGGCTGGCAAGCCTGTCAGTAACAAAAAAGGAAAAAAATTACTTCCTCGAGACGATACGCTTGAACAATCAAGAATACAAGAAGATAAATAATGGGAGGAAAGGAGTCCAAACCAACGAATATCGTGGCAAACAACGCAGCAACAGCAACGACCACAAATTTATTTGTCAGCACCTTTGAGGACCACATCTCAGACATCAAATACTTATTAAGTACCATTATTTCAATTATTGTTGTAGTCATTATTTACAATTATATGAAAAAGAAAATTAATTCAATAATAAATAAAAAGGTCAGCAAAACAATACAGGTATAAGATGATATGTACATAAATAAATAAATAAATAAACAAGTATAATGCACATTAAGTCGTAGTTGTATAATGAATAAATTGAAAACCACAATAAAAGAATTAGAAAGAATATTAGACAATTTTAAGAAAACTCCATACAGAGAATATAGTGCAGAAAATCTGTTAATGAAAAGAAATAAAACAGATGAGCTAAAAGTTGAATTCAGAGAGATATACGGTGGACTGTCAAAAGAAGATAAACAGATCAGCCAACCAATAAAAGATAAATTTCAGGTGATATACGAAGAAGTAGAGACACATATCAAGAACAAGACAAAAGAAATCTTAACAGAAGAAGGAGACAACGACGAGAGAAACACTAGTGATTTAAGGGATAAAAACACAAAAAACTCTGAAAGTGCAAAATTTGACAAAATGGCTTTGTTTGACATGCCATTAACAATGAAAGTGGTAACTGAGTTCGATGGAGATCCAAAGAATCTAACAAACTTCATTAATCTCATAGAATTCCTTCATGATTCAATAGAAAGTGCAGATGAAAAGAAAAAGCTAATCAACTTCGTGATTAAAACAAAAATTTCACAAAAGGTACGTAACAAAATCTGCAACGAACCGACACCAACATCACTGTCAGAACTTAAAACATTGTTCCAGAAGATATGCAGAACTAACAGGAATCCTCTCAAAATTCAAACTGAACTAGCCAAGAGCTACCAAGGTGAAAGACCAGTGCAAGACTTTGCTAACAAGATTGAATCGCTGGCAGCAGAACTAAACAACATCCAAATAATCGAACAAGGAGAAGAGAACCGGCAAATAATTGCTAAATTAAATGATCAGCTAGCACTAAATGCTTTTAAGTCAGGCTTAAGAGAACCATTTAAAACCACAGTATTTGCCGCACAACCCAAAACCTTATCAGCCGCTGTACAACTTGCGACAGAGATTGACACTGAGAACAGACAATCAGGAAACATCCTAAGATTCTCTTCACACCCAACACGATTCACAGACTACAATCGCAATCGAAACTTTCACCAGAACAACAACAGAAGAGGACACAACTTCCAAGCATACAGAAACACGCAAGGGAACCAATACAGTGATAGATATAATCACCAAAATCAAGCAAGAAGGAACATCTACATCCCATCAAGACAAAACCACAATCAAAATACAACACATTTTAACAATGTACGCACACAAAATAGAATTCCAGAAACACGGAATCAGAATCGTCCATTTTTTAGACGAATAAATGTATTGAATTCGGGAAACGGACAAGGAGTCCCCGAAACACAGCTTTCAGGGGACAACGAATATCAAACGAACAATGCATAAAGATGCATAAATTCATGGTCAAAAACCTGACCAACTATGTAAATATAAAAGGCGATGCAACATCAAGGAATGCATCATGGTTCATAGATACGGGAGCGGATATATCAGTAATTAAGAAAAATAGCTTAATAGATCACTTAGAATTAAGAGAAGAATCCTGCAGAATAACAGGAGTAACAGAAGGTGAAATTAAAACAATTGGAACATTAAACATGAAATTTGAGGTCGAAGGAGACATAATAGAACACAAATTACATGTCGTAGAAGATAATTTCCCAATCTCTACGGATGGATTAATTGGACTAGACTTTTTGACCAAATTCGGATGCAAACTCGACTATGAACAATTCATTCTAACAATTTGCACAGAAAATAACAACATTGAGATACCAATCATGACTAGGATCCCAGAAGTAAAAACCATCACAATTCCAGCAAGATCGCAAATATATCAAGCAATGGATATAAAAGTAAACGAAGACAGCATAGTTTTGAGCCAAGAACTCCAGCATGGAATTTTTATTGCAAATGCCATTATACCAACAAAAGGGATCGTTCACGTTAAACTGCTCAATACACTGGAGCAGGACATCAGTATCGAACCACCACAACTGAAAATTGTGCCTCTAACAGAATACCATTTCATAAGGAAGGTGAAATCAATAGAAAACGACAACGAGACACGTTTCGAAAAATTAAAAAAGGAATTGAATATAAATAACCTAGATGAAAGAGCAAAAGACTCACTGTTTGAAATATGCAGAAACTATTCAGATATATTCCATCTAACGGGTGATACACTAACAATGAATAATTTCTACACGCAAAGGATAAGTATGACAGATCACATCCCAATCTACATAAAGAAGTACCGCTTGCCACAAGTGCAGAGCGATGAAATAAACAAACAGGTAGATCAGTTACTGGAAGAGGACATCATAGAACCCTCGACAAGCCCATACAACGCCCCTTTACTAGTAGTTCCAAAAAAGGGAACTAAAGATGAAAATAAATGGAGGATGGTAGTCGATTTTCGACAATTAAACAAAAAGATAATGGATGACAAATTCCCGTTAACCAGACTCGAAGACATCCTAGACAATCTGGGGAGAGCAAAATACTTCTCAACCCTAGACCTAACAAGTTCTTTTCACCAGATCGGATTACACCCACAATCACGACCTGTAACTGCCTTTTCGACCAACAAAGGTCACTATCAATTCAAAAGATTACCTTTTGGATTAAAGATCTCCACTAACAGCTTCCAAAGAATGCTTACAGTAGCTCTAGCAGGTTTAGATGCCGAGACATTTTTATATGTCGACGACATAATAATCTTTGGATGCAGCTTGCAACACCACAACAGAAACTTATGCAGAACTTTCGACCGATTGCGTCAATATAACCTAAAATTAAACCCACAAAAATGCAACTTCTTGCAAACAGAAGTGATTTACTTAGGCCACCTAATCACTAACATGGGAGTAAAAACAGACCCCGCAAAATTCGATACGGTGACCAATTATCCAAAACCCACAAATGCAGATGAAGCAAAAAGATTTACGGCCTTCTGTAACTACTACAGAAGATTCGTACCAAACTTTGCATCCATAGCCAAACCCTTAAATCTTTTAGCCCGCAAGGACACACCCTTCATCTGGACAGAGGAATGTCAAAAAGCTTTTGACACCTTGAAACAGAAATTAACCAAACCACCCATATTACAATATCCAGACTTTTCAAAACAATTTGTCTTAACGACAGACGCATCAAATTTTGCATTAGGCGCAATTTTATCTCAAGGAGAAATAGGCAAAGACCTACCCATTTCCTACGCAAGCAGAACCCTAGATAAACACGAACTTAAGAAACCAATCATAGAAAAAGAACTTCTCGGAATCTACTGGGCAATAAAACACTTCAGACCATACCTTTATGGAAGAAGATTCACAGTCGTGACTGATCACAGACCTCTAGTAAGTTTGTTTACACACAAAGATCCATCATCAAAGATGACAAGAATCCGTTTAGAACTATCTGAATATGACTTCGACATAATATACAAAAAGGGTTTACTGAATACAAATGCAGACGCACTATCCAGGATAAAGCTTAACTCGGATATGCTTAAAGAAATGATACCAACAGCGCAAATTAAAATAACAACGAGGAATAGATCAAAGGAAGCAAAAGAATCAGAAGCATGCGAAAAACTTGGAGATATTAAAAGTGTCGATGAATCGTCAGGCCAACTTTTCATCTACGAATGCACTTCAATCTCCGAAATAAGAAACGTACAACAATTAAAATTCATAAAGATAAAGGAGGACGTCCAAAGAAGAAAGTATAATAAAAAGAAGAGTATACTCATATCAAAAAATGAAGTTGCGATCGAGTACTGCGATAATCTGAATCTGAACTTAGGATCGATATTGGAGAAGCTTACTCACGCGATGATTGACAACGGAATTCAAACGCTAGCAATCTCAAAAGAAGAAGAAATATTTAAAAAAGTCGACATAGAAGAATTTAAGAAGAAGTTTAATGATCTGCAGAAGGGAATTAAAATAAAAGAAAAGAAAAGTTTGCGCATGATAATATTTAAACCACCAAGAAGGATACTAAACAAGGAAGAACAATTAAGCATAATCAAACAATTTCATGACACTCCATACACAGGTGGACATTCAGGAGTCAAACGCACAATTAATAAGATTAAACAAAGATTCTGTTGGAAAAATCTCAGCAAAATGGTCAAAACTTACGTAAATAACTGTGAGAAATGTAAGTGCAATAAAATAATAAGGAACACCAAAGAAAGAATGATAGAAACTAACACACCAAGTCAAAGTTTCGAAATATTAGAAGTTGACACAGTAGGACCCATTAAACAAAGTAAATTCTACAGATACATCCTGACATGTCAATGTCAACTAACAAAATATGTAGAAGCATTCCCCATGGAGAATAAAGAGGCCAAAACAGTCGCAAAGATATTAGTCGAAAGAATAATCTTGAAATATGGAACCTTCAAAATCCTAAAAACGGACCTAGGCACCGAATTTGTCAACCAATTAATCTCAGAGGTATGCAAAATTTTCAAAATAGACCAAGTCACCTCAACTCCGTTTCACCACGAAACTCTGGGTGCAATTGAAAGGAATCATCGTGTACTGAACGAATACATATTATCAATAGCTCAGAATGGCGAATGGGATGAATGGTTACCCTACTACACATTCTGCTACAATATCACACCTCACTCCGAAACCAAAATTTCACCACACGAACTAATATTCGGCAAATTAGCATCGCTTCCAGACACATTAGATCAAAACAGGACAGATCCGATCTACAATCTAGAAGACTATTCAAAAGAACTAAAGTTCCGACTACAAGAAAGTCAAAGAATAGCCAAAGCACTATTGGAGAATTCTAAAAAGAAAAGAAGCGAAAATCTTAGCATAATTACTAACCCACTAAAAATTAAGATAGGAGATAAAGTATTGTTAAAAGTAGGAAATAAGAGAAAGAATGAACCCCCATATAAAGGGCCATACATTGTAATTGATACGAATAACGTTAACACTAAGATAAAGATAGATAAAATAATAAAAGAAGTACATAATAATCGGCTAAAAAAAATTTAAGGTTCACCATAAGTAGCATGTAACAATCGAATTGGCTGTATAGATAAGAATTAGATAAAATATACGAATCATTTCATTAGGAGTATTAGATAGAAAACTACACTATAAGATTAAAACAAAAATTTTCCTTTAATAAAGCAAAATTTTTTTTTCCATAAGAGGAGGGATGTAGCGCATCAAATACCAATCAATCAAATATTTTCAATAAAATATTTTCATCAAATTCACACGCTCTAAAAACAACAAAAAACTTTGAAATCAAAAGAATGAGAACAAGCATGCAAAAACATAATCACATTTATTATGATTCATGCATAATTTCCATTCATGAAAATTATTGTAATGGCAAGGGCAATGCACCTCAGTGCGACACACGCCAGTTTGCTGACACGGCATTTCACACCATTCATGCATTACACTGACCTCAGTGAACTCGAATGTGGGAAATGTTGTGAATGTGCAACATGGCCAAATTTTAATTTGGAAATATTGATTGCGCTACTCCGGGTGAATAATCTATATTGCAATAAATTAACTAATTGGTAGATTTATACACTAGGTAGGGGTAGCGATTAAATATATATATAGATAGAACTTGATTCGAAATAAAGACAGTACGTTTTAGAGAAGAAAAGTGTTTCAATATCAATTCCTCTCTCTAATAACTTCGGCAGTCTTTGACGCCATAAATCGTGCGAATATCGGCTGAGCATTCTCGCCTGCACTTCAGTATTAATATCGGCTGAGCTTTCTCGCCTGCACTCCAGAATTAATTTCGGCTGAGCAATCTCGCCCACTACGAAAGGCAGTCTCTGACACCAATAGCCACTCATAGACAAGGAGAAACGTTGCACCACATCCATCCACGGGATAATCACAAATCACAAATTTATACTTTTTAATATAAAGTTTTTCTCATTTGTAAATTTGTTAAATTGAAAAATAAAATAAATAAAAACAAAGTTAATCGCGTTAATTAAATCCATATCGCTTCTTTAATGTCAGAAGCTTATCAAAACCAGTTTGACAGTTCAACTTAATTAAAGAAATGGCTGTTTGCCTGCAGTTTATAATGAATCATTATAGACTAATGAGTCGTTCTTCATTAAGAGCGCTGTATGTCTAAGGGCCAAGTTTTTCGATTCATTTTTAATGCATAGAATTAATGAATGCTTAACAAAATGGGTGGGGTACCCATGCATTTGAAATGCATTAAAATGCAAAATGTCGACGTATACTGCTTGAATACTATTTTTAAAAAAATTGTTTAAATCAAAGTTCGAATTGAACAAAATCGAGCTACTCATTCGTAGGTTTGCCATATAAAATTTTTTTTTTTTTTTATACATATATTTGGCCAATGCTACAAAACGCGCTAAAGTTGGTGTTTTTGTAAAAATTGTAGATCTATTTTCAAAACATTTTATTTAGGTACATATATAAAAGGTGGGCCATACGTTAGTCCTATTTTCATTTGTAAATAAAACACATATTTTGAGATGAAAAGTCAAAAAATTTTATTGATAATTAAAGGTAGATCTATGCCATTAATGTATGAAAACAATATCATTCATATGCGCACTACGGCTTCGTCAGCAGGCCTGCATCTGAACATCAAAATTTGCGATGACTTTTCTCAAATAAAAGCGGATCAATGACCTCAATTTCAGTTCGAATGTTGTGTTTAAGTGTTTGAATCGTTTGTGGATGATTAACATACACCTTTCCTTTCAAATAACGCCAAAAAATAATCAACTGGTGTTAAATCCGGGCTTCTTGGTGGCAAAGGAACTTCAGAATTTGTTCAAATTAAGCAAATTTTATGGACAATAAATGAATTGTTGAACGACTTTGTGTGGCATGTCGCACGATTTTGTAGAAACCAAACGTCGTTGATATAAAATTCATTCAATTTTGTCACCAAGCCCTAGTGAACATGTTGCGATAACGTTTTCCATTCACAGAAAGGTCATTTTCCTGTTCGTTTTTAAAGAAAAACGGCGCAATGATGCCACCAGACCATATACCACACCCAACAGTGACTTTTTGAGGATGAACTTCTGCTTCGTGAATAACATGAGGACCCTCCGGTCCACACGTACACATCCAGATGAGAATGTGCTTCATCACTAAAGGTGATTTTTGATGAAAAACCTTCATTTTGTTCAAGCATCCAATCAACAAAACGACGACTTTTAAATGGTCAAGTGGCTTCAATTATTGAGTTATTTGAATTTTGTATAGACGCAAATGAAAACCAACATGCAAAATGCGTCGTAATGTGGTTCGTTAAATATTTAGTTCCTGTGAACGATGCCTGGTTGATGTGCCTGGTTCATTACGAACACTTTCACTAACATTTGTCACTGCATCAGGAGTACGAACTCGAAGAACATGTTGATACGGTCAACGACCTTCCACTGACCTAGTTTCTTCAAAACGTTCAATAATTTTCCAATTATACGCTCAATAGGACGTCCATGTCGACCAAAACTCTCACGTAATTTACGAAATGTTGTTCTTTTTGAACGTCCATTTTCATAATACACTTGCACAATCAAAATACGCTGTTGTGTTCTCGACTCCATGACTACAAATGGCATATTTTTGACTTTTTATACGTCAAAGAATTTTTTAGTACAGTAACATTAAGTACTACAAATCATCAACTGAAAAAACGACCAGCAGATGGCCCACCCTTTATTTGCATATGTATTTTCGCACTGATTGGAAACACGTTGACATAAAAGGGCTGAAATTTTACACATTCCTCTTTTGTAAAAATATTTGATTTCATTTCGAAAATATGTTAAATATGGCAACCCTTTCGTTGGGTTGTCATATAAAAATCCTGATTTTGCAATTATATTTAGGTACTGAGAATACCTTAAGACAGAATCCTCAAATTTCTGCTGTGCGAATTATATGTATGTCAGATAAAATTTTGAAAATTGATTGAATCGGATTCATAGGATTTTCATGCAGGTACAAATTTCGGTTTTCACTTATACTGGGAAAAGGGTAAAGGTGTGATTACATATTGCAACTTTTATTGCAGTGTAACACAAAAACGTTTGCTACTCGAAAGTTGCAATGTGTAAACACCTCTGAAACCCAAAAAATGCGCCTGCAGCTCGATTGCTTGCTACTTTTTATTTGCTGCCGCAGTCTTGGAAATTGCGATGTGTAAACATCTAAAAATAACGTTGCAGTTTTGTTGAATTGTTTTTATGTTCTGTTGAATATTTTAAATGTTTTGTTATGTGCGATGAATAAAAAAGCACTTAAAAAGTTTTTTTAATAATCCTTACCTTTAAATATTTTGTTTTAAGTGTGCTGTAAATTGCCTCGCAGGTATCCCTTACTATCAAAGATATGGTACATGCTGATACTCGAAATAAAGAGAATAGTAAGTGATTTCTAGCTGTCAGCTGTAAAATAATAACTTATGTAAATAATTCCATTAATGTTTCCTTATATAAATTTATGTATTGCTAAAAATCGCAAACCTATAGCTAGCCTTTCAGTGGGAGATATGGCTTTCCTCATATAGTTATACTTTCTCTGCGGTTCCGGTGATCTCTAGTTCTAGGTACTTTATAATACTTACCCTACACTCACTCACTTATATTAACTTATAACTATGCGGGGTAGAAGCGTGCGCTTACTATTCCTTAGACAAACACGATTAACGTGCGCTTGTCGTTTGGAGTAGCCAACACGGGGGATATGGGATGAAGCGTGTGCTCACTATTCTTCTGACCAACACGATTAGGTGCGCTTGTCGTCAGAATAGCCAACACGACGGTAAGGGGACGAAATATATGTATGCGCTTCCTACTCCTCTCACCAGCACGTTTAACGTGTGCTTCATCATCAGAGTAGCCAACACGGTACTGGGACGGAATATATATTCGTGCGCTCACTACTCTTCTGATCAACACGGTTAACGTGCGCTTATCGGCAGAGTAGCCTACACGGGGGTACAAGATCGTATGCGTGCGCTTACTAATTCTCTGGCCAACACGATTAATGTGCACTTACCGTTGAACTAGCCAACACGACTTGCGGATTGGACTGGACGGGAGATGTGTCTGGCCGACTTGCTTGGAGCCAACTAACCAATCTATCGGTGCTGACTGACTTTATATAAGGTAGTCCAATGGTGGGGGTCAACTCTTCTTACTTTGGAGTTGTCTTCTTGTGGTCGGATATTTTGTTTGATTGTGGTTTCGACTTGTGTCTACTTAAACGCTCGGTGATCGACTGAGTGATTTCATTACTGGTTGCCGGCTTTTTATAGGTAGACTGGCTGATGGTGCCGGGTGTAGAATGCTCACTTCTACTACTATGCCATCAGAACAGGACACTACTGAGCTGCTGAGCAGTAGTGTGTGCTCTTCCCACGGCGTGTGGCTTACTTTGTTGCCTAATTTTTGCTAGATGACTCCTTTTTACTGGTATCTAGCTAGAATATATGTAACTTCCTTACAACTTGCCTAAGAATTTACTCGAAACCGTCCGGTGATAAGCGCAATAAAAGTTTGTTTCGTAATTCTTTCATTAAATTATTTACAGCTCCAGTACACATTTATTAGCTATCCATTTTTTCACCCAACACCTCTTCTTTTTCAGATTTTTATTTCGATATCAAAATAATCAAAATTAATGCGATACAAGCGGCAGCTAGCACTTCTGGATCACTGAAATACATACTTTATTAGCACTCCCGAAATTTTGTCCATCAATCGCTTCAGAGTTTAACTGGAATCTGTTGACAACAACAACTGCGGGCAACAAAAACTACTGCATATCTAAACACCTTCGCAACTTTTTTCGAAAGGTTGCAGTTTTCGAGCTGCGCTCAGCAATAACTGCCAGTTGCGTGCAACATTTTTCCACTATGTGTAAGCATCACTGCAATTTTTGCAGCTGCAACCCTAAAAGCTGCGCAGTAAAAGTTGCAATGTGTTATCGAACCTTTAGTTCCATATGATTTTAATTTACAAAAGAGTAGGTTCTTCGGGCTTCTATGAATCTATGAAATTTCTCCGTTAATATAGGAAAAATGACGCAAATTAACTTCAACGATCTACATTCATCGACAGTGCTGGCAGAATTGCTTTTAAATCAATTATAAATTTTTTTCTATAGTTTTTCGTAATTGAGAAAAGGGTGGACCGGCGGCTGTACAGGTGAACAGAAGGTTTAGAAGTGTGTAAATTCGTTTTATTCCCGGGTAATAAATTAGTTAGCAGTGGGCAGTGAAAAAGTATTGATAACCTCAAGCAACGATTTTTAATATAAGAAAAATTAATTTATAATTAATAATTAAGCAAAAGTGACGCCGCTATCACGTGGCGGTGTGAAATACGAGGTCGTCAAAGCTGTTTTCTCATTCATTCCTATCATTCAATTTTACGTAAATGAGAGAATCCCGAACAAATTGAGAGGATCCCGAATCTGGACGAGTCTGAATCTAGGAATTATAGCTGAAATTTCCAACAGGTGACAGCTGTAACATACCCGAAAATATTACCGAATAATAACACCACTGCTCTTGAACTGGACAATTGAGTACTTCTTACTCAATAGCAGGACGCAGATAACAATCCACAAAATGTAGCGAAGACAACATCCTCAACTAGTATTGATTACAACCAACCATTTTCTTGGGGTCGGGGATAAGCATATTATTACTTAATCAAAATTTGTTTTCACATTTCTTCTTCAGGGAAAACTTAGTTTTCATTCAATTAAAAAGATATTTATTTTTACATGCATGAACTATATAATCATTTCTATCTAATTATTCCTATTAAAATTATTTCATTATTTTGTATGTTTCGTGTGATGTACTAGCCTTAGATATGCTGCTGTTGCTTAATCCAAATACTTTTTGCGCTATGTGTTTAATATTGGGGGGTATGGTTGGGGCTCTCCGCCAAACCAGGATCGATGTAACGCTGGGCTATACTCTTGTTACACACATTCATATATAAAAAGTTTTTCATAATTGAGCAATTTATAAAATAATTACAGTTTTTGCTTGTTTGTTAGTGTTGACAGCTCACTGTTATATATTTTTTGTTATATAAGGGGTACTCACTGATTACCACTATATGCAGTCAAACCTGCTCCTTTTCGTGGGGTTAGCTTGGTGTGCGAATATGTTTTCACTGGTATCCGTATTGAACCAAAAAAAATCACAAATCTTCGCTGCACTGATCACCATTTATTTTGTTTATCTGGAACTACAATTTTCCTTTTCTTTCTTACTATTTCTAATCCTATCTTTCACAATTTTCCTCTTCTTTTTGTTTAATTTAATATACTTAATTCTGTTTTTCAAACACTGACGACCGCTCGAGAGCCTTTTTTTTTTTAACGAAAAAACGGAACACAATCTACTCTAGACTTGTTTTATAACAAAAACCGGAACACAATCTACTCTGGACTGACTTAGAAAACCGACTGCCCTCGACTTGGATTTTTGTAATCGCAAGTCTAGTTGCTCAGGATAGGAAAGTGCTTAATTAGCATTCCTATCCTGAGAAAATTATTTACCGCTGGGCATGTTTAAACATGCCCAGAATTATCGCGACGAACGATGGTTGGAATTGAAATTTGATATTTTCATAAATATCCAACCATCGTCGTGCTATCGTGCATACATTGTTGCGATCACAATGTATGCAGCTCGCGACAATTCGCTGATAAGAGCTTTTTCCGGTGAAGACTTGATCGTTTCAGTCTTCACCGACGTAAAATTTTATGCGCCCGATATGTATGTTTGTATGTATGTACATACATATCGTATTTACGACAAATCTTACTGAAGGTAAGATTTATCGTGGGGCTATTTTTCTATCGAAACGACTTGGGTTGAAATTTAAAACTTTTATTTTTCCCAAGTCGTTTTGTGATAAAATATTTTTATTTGTTGCAAAGGAATTTGAAGAAATTGCTGATGGCAATTTCTTCGCCTTGTTAGGAGATAAGCTAACCATGTTTTAAGCATGATTAGCTTGTTTCTACCTATGAAAATATTTTTTAAACAGTTTTTTCAATGATAATTATTACTTATAATTATCATTGTCAACCATTTTCAGGTATATAACAATCCTTCCCCCTGCGAAAAAGAGAATTATTCTTTGGAGAGGAATAATTCTCAGGGGGAGGTGGGGCACTTAATGGAACATATTTGTTAGGGTTATTGTTTTGTTTAAGTTTTATGGTAAGACGATTCTGGTCCATGAATCTTATCTCGAGTGGATAAGGTTTTATATTTAATGGCCAGATACATTGTAAGGTATTTTGGGTTAATCGTTGGTTTGTGAATTTTCAATTCTCATTCACCATGTCGTTCAGGATTGTGTTAGGTCGCGATCCGTGGTATCCCGCGGATTTTTTAACGTCCAGGATCACAATGATTTGTGTTGCCCGCGTTGTTAGAGGGTGGCAGGGGCCTATCCGGCTTTTGCTTCATGAACGGGGCGAGCGCCCGGCTGTGTCCTGGATGGAGACTGCTGAACCGGGACATTCCTACACGGTGAATTTTCCCTTGATTCCCCATGGAAACACTGGCTGGTCCGCCTCAGGTAAGCAGCATTTGTATGCATTGTTTTTGGGTTATTATTAACCATTGTTTTTACCTTATAGGTGGCACTTTGATAATAAGCGGGGAATACGGCATCTGTTTCTGCTGCGTCTTTTCTGAGGGGGATCCCGTGGCAGCGTTTTACAGTATGCTGTTTGCCACCCCTCCCGGGTCTCCCTTATCACCAGATGGTGGTGCGAGCTCTTTTGAGTCACCACCAGGGTATGACGAGGCCGTGGGCTTGCTTGGCACTCCCGAAGACTGGGATCTTGAAGAGCCTGCCGACCCTGAAGACTGGGATGTCGAGTAACATGCCGACCCCGGAGGCCACGGAGACCCTGATTATCAGGATATTTGGTGGCAATTTTCTTTGTCTTTTTTTTTTTTTAAATATTTTTGTATCTTTCCTATCTTTCTTCTTTTTCATTATTGGAATTAAAATTAAGTTTCTTTTTGTATAAAAAAAAATGTGAGTTTTAATTTAATGTTCCCGTCCCCTTTCAGGATTTTTGTTTTGCTTTTGTTTTTACTTTTGGTCGGCGCGGTCGTTCGGTTTGGCAATGGTTTTTGGTTTTTACATATTTTCTTATTTCTAAAAAAAAAATTTTGTTATCTTCCTATTTTCTAAAATTGTATGAACTATCTATTTCTATTCTACTCGTAATTCCTTTTTTACTTAATTCTTATTTTTCCTAATTTCTACTGTTTTTTTTTTTTTGTATGTTATGTATGTATATTTTTTGTTACACTTGTATAACAGTACATTCTATTGGTTATTTAGTTTCTATTTTAGTTTAGACTTATCGTTCTATATTTATTACCGTTGTTTGTAATTCTATGTTCTATATTTTTTTTTTTTGTTTATTATTATTATTTAATACTACCGGGGGAGGATATCTTTCACTGGGCTTTTTGGTTTGTGTATATACCTACATGTATATATGTTTTTAATACACTATTTTCTCTTAAATCTAGGCTTTAGTACTTATATACGTATGTCCTCTCCCCTTTCGTTTTTATGACTAACTGATTTATTTGTGGTTAATAGAAACCACTTACATTTGTCTGTATTTTAGTACCAGTGATAATGCTGACGACCATTTGAAGTGGTGATACTATACCACTTGCACTGACCTAGTAGGTGGCAAGGTGCGGGTCCTTTTGAGAGGGGTAGGGTCGATTATTTCGATTTGTTTGATTTGTTCCTCCGCCTCTAGGGTTTTTTCAGTTTTACGTAGACGATAATTTTTAATGAATGGGACTAGCCATTTGGCGACCAGGTACAGTACCATACATGTGATGACAACACCAGTTAAGGATACTGATGTTGCAGCTAGGACATGTGTAGGGTGGTGATTGATATGAGGAACTATTTTTTCTAGTTTTTCGTCCAGTTCTTTTAATGACTGGGTACCTTCTAGGATGATGCTATTAGTGTCATCTCCTGAGTATAGTTCTGTTTGTATTTTGTCAGACTGTACCTTTTCTTTGGTTTCATTGAGGTATTTTTCTACCATTTGCTCTAATGGAGCGATATTTGGGAAGTAGTTGGGTTGTTTGAGACTCAATTGCTGGATATTCTCTGCCTCATAATGTAGGATTTGTGATCCTACTTGTAATTGACAGGGATGGTTGATAGTAATTATTCCTTGGCCTTCTATTTTTGAAGTTAGGAATTGTTGGGTACACTGAAGGTGTACAATTGTGGGTTCTATCAACGAGAATATCCAAGAATTTGGTTTACTTAGTTTAATAAGTAGGTCTCTGGGAGGTATTTGCGCTCTAAATTGACACTGTGGCTTTTCTTTTAATGGATTGAAGAGCAGCTTTACTACGCATTCTTTGGACAGAGTTGCCTTTGTTACTGGAATGGTTAGCTTAGCGATGTAAGTGTCCTCTTTGGAATATTGAGTGATCTTTTTGAAGATTTTAAGATCTTGTGTTTTTAATAACAATATGTCCTGTGTCTGTACCTGGTGCGCTACGTGCGAGTACTGTATGTCGGGTACCAATGATTGTTTTTTGTTAATGTGTATAGGAAAACTATGCACTCTGTACAATTTCATTTGTGGTCGATTGAAAATTGGGAGTTGTATTTTAATAACTAATTTGTCTTGGACTATACGAGCCTTTGTTTCCGCTGTCTGATATAGCAGGGAGAGACAATTTTTGTGCATCTGGGCAAGTAGCGTGGGACTTGTGGTATATCTCTAATAAACTTTTGGGGGACACCACTAGCGGATGCAACTGGTGATTTTTACTTGAGATTATTATGTCGAGTAAGGCTTGTTGCCTGTACTCAATCTCGACAATTTGTAAGGTCAGGCTTGAAATTATCTCCTGCCTTAATTGTCTCATTAGTAAATCATCAGTGATATTTTGCATTTTATTTACCTGGAGATTTATTTGACGTTGCCTTTCCTGAAGCGATGTCAATGGCCTTTGGATTTGCTGTAGTGTAGTTTTGACTACACTGATCTGCTGTCTTTCCAGCTCAGCTAGTGCTTTGGTGTTTGTTTCGAGCTCTTCGAGTCGACTGTATACCTCCTGTTCTTTAGTGCTGTCCATGGTCCCGAATAGGTAGTGCATTGCATTGCCTATTCCATCGAAGATAGATCTTGTTGATCTTGATTTGGGGACCACTTCTCGAATGACGCTTGTTCTTCTCTTGATATTTTCTAAGAGAGAATGAACGTGTTTTTGCTGTACCAGGCATAGCTCATCGGTTTGAGAGCGATTCGAACATAGTCGGTGAACTAAGTGCTCCGCCTGTTCTGCCATAAGCGTTTGGTTGTCCAGTTCCCTTAGGTTGATCTCCGTTAGTATATTCCATGTACTGTGGTATACTTGTAATTTTCCTAAGTCCTCATATAGTATTCCTGTATTGTTCAGGGGACTTATTGTGTAGGGTTCCGTTTGTATCTGTCCCATTCCCAGATGGAAACAACATATTAACACTAACATGTGCTTCATGTTCTGTATAAAATGAAGGATAGGCTTCATTAGTCAATTGGTCTTACTACATAGCATATAATATTTAAATATAGTATTGCTTAATTGAATGGTAGATAGTTTGTATAATGGGGGCTTAGTTGCTAAAAGAAAGACGAGATAGAACAGGATAGGAGGACTCTAAGTCGGTTCCTCCTAAATCTCGTCAACGTATGAGCATTGTACTCATTCAAAAATTGAATTGGGAAGTTGTTTAATTTATTACAATAAGTAAAAAGTAAATCATGAAGAGGAATACAAAACTCTCAAGGCAAGGTATGAAGGATGCAAGTCAAGGCAAGCAAGAAAAATTTTATTGGTAGAGTATTTAATTCACTCAGAGAGTAAGGGTTTATTTGTTATATGTTCAGTTTTATTTACGTAGCGTATTTTTTATTAATTTAAATAAAATTTAGGTAAAGTTTGACTTCATGAGTCATAGGGAGTAATCCCGAGTACGGAACCTTTAAGTAGGTAGTTATTAGTTTAACTGGCGAAAATCTGTTTCAGTGGGACTTATTTTCTAAAGGTGTATGTACCAGTGTACTACTCGTAATAGGGCTTTAAACGGTTGTTGTGTACTACAACCTGCCGTTTGCCTATTTTTATGGTAGTGTTTGTTGGACTAGGTACGTTGATTACCAGATATGGGCCAACCCAGATTTGAGACAATTTGTGTTTGCGGCTTTCACTTTTGAGGAGGACTTTGTCTCCTAGGTGGAAAGTGAGAGGCCTGACTGTTTTGTCGTAATATGCCTTTGAGCGTTGTTTGCTGGCTAAGAGATTTTTACGAGCCGTGGCATATGATTTTTGTAATCTGTATTTGAGCATATGGTAATAACTTTCGTGGTTATATACGGGCTCAGGGTCTCGTTTTAAATTAGATGGGACATCCGCTGTGAAGCCGTAAAGGCAATCCATCGGGGTTAGTTTAGTACCCTCGTGTACACTGTTATTGTACACGAATGCAGCGGTTCGTAGGAATTGATCCCATGTTTTGGGATTCTCGTCTACGATTGTACGCAGATATTCGATTAATGGTCTATGGGCACGTTCTAGTGCTCCATTAGACTGTGGATGGTATGCGGAAGTTTGTAACTTCTTTACCTTTAGCAGTTTGCAGACCTTCTTGAATAGCTCACTCAGGAAATTAGTTCCCTGATCGGTGACTATTCTCTTTGGAATGCGATAACGCGTGACAATCTCATTGAAAAAGATTTGCGCCACCGTTACTGCTTCTCCATTTGGTATGGCGTACCAATCGACAAACTTGGTGAGATTATCTTGGAAAGTTAAGATATATTTATTACCTGATATGGTCTCTTCTAGTGGACCTACTATATCGAGGTAAACCTTGTCGAAAGGTTGTTCTGCGATGTCCGTTATTACCATTGGCATCTTGAATTGTGGCGATGCCTTCATTGTTTGGCACTTAGGGCATTTTTTTATGTACTTTTTTATATCGCTAAGCATGTGTCTCCACCAATACTTGCGTCTGATTCTTTTATAAGTCTTGATGACACCCTGATGGCCGCCGAAAGGAGAGTCGTGGTAATCCTTTAGGATTGTTTGAACTTCCTTGGGGCTCGTGATTATCTCAGGTGCCTTGACTGGACTTATTTCTTGTTCAAGCGTAGCAGGGGGTTGTATTTCCGCCTCTGGGAGTTTAGTTTCTTTATCTTCCGCTGCCGTGGGCGGTGTTTCAGCGCTGGAGCTAGTATTGGCCTCTTGGGCTTTTTGGTTTTGAGCTCTGGTCACGGCGAAGCAATGAGCGGGTTTCTTTGTTTTCCTTTTACTTGGGGAAATGTTTTCCACCACATCTGAGTCCATAGTGTGGTGGACTTGGGCTTGTACCGTTAAAGTGTTGCCTGTATTGTCTTCGATTAATACTTGTGGAATGCGGCTTAATGCATCCGCATTGGTATTATACTTCCCTGGTTTATATTCGATGGTATAATCGAATTCTGATAATTTGTGGTGAAATCTCACCAAACGGGAAGTCGGGTCTTTAACGTTAAAGACACCTTTGAGAGGCTTGTGGTCAGTATAGACCGTGAAGTTCCTGCCTTGGAGGTAGCATCGGAAATTCCTAGTGGCCCAGACTATAGCCAATAACTCCTTTTCAATTGTGGAGTAATTTCTCTCGGCTTTGTTCAGCGTTCGGCTTGCATAGGCGATTGGCTGGTCTTTTCCCACTTCTCCTTGGGAAAGCACGGCGCCTAATGCTTCGTTACTGGCGTCCGTTGTGAGGTTGAAGGGTTTAGAGAAATCTGGATAGATTAAAAGTGGTGGGGAAATTAGAGCATTTTTAATGCTTTGAAATGCTTCTTGGCATTTCTCGGTCCAATTGAATTTTACGTCCTTGCGGAGTAAATTCGTGATTGGACGAACGATTTTAGAGAAGTCCGGAATGAACTTCCTGTAGTAATTGGCGAGTCCTAAAAAGGACTGAACTTGCCTTACTGTTCTGGGAACAGGAAATGTTTGGACGCAGGCCGTTTTGCTGGGGTCTGGTAATGCACCTTCGCTAGAGCATTTGTGCCCTAGGTAAACAACTTCTCGTCTCAAGAACTGGCACTTCTCTGGCTGCAGTTTGAGGTTGTTCTCTCTCAATTTGTCGAAGACTTTGCGAAGTTTATCGTTGTGGTCATTTAGGTTTTTCCCGTAAATGACGATGTCGTCAAGATAAACGAAACATGAGGCGTTGGAATGTAGCGGGAGCTCCTTTGAGTCCGAATGGCATACGCTTAAATTCGTAGTGCCCGTAATTAGTGCTAAAAGCGGTCTTATGTCGATCTTTTTTGTCGACTAAGACTTGATGATAGCCGTTGGCCAAATCGAGAGTGGTAAAGTACCTGGCATGACCTAGTTGGTCAAGAATATCCTCGATTCGGGGTAGCGGAAATGCGTCGCCAATTGTCTTTTCATTCAATTTACGAAAATCGACAACGACGCGCCACCTTTTTTCACCATCGGGTCCCGCCTTTTTGGGGACAACTAATAAGGGTGAGTTCCAAGGGCTTTTGCTAGTTTGGACTATCCCGTTTTCTAGCATTTCTCTTAATTGCTCGTTGATCACTTGTCTCTGGGTCTCTGGTAGTCTGTAGGCCTTTTGGTTTATGGGCGCTTGATCTTGTATTAAAGGGATATTGTGGGTGATAGCATTTGTGTATGTGAGCTTATCACCTTTTAGAAAGAAGATATCATTGTACTCGTAGCAGAGTTCGGATATCGAAGCTTTTTCTTCCGCATTTAGATTTGGGTCTAGGCTGAGCTCTTGGTCTAACCTGTTGACTCGCGGAGTATGTGTGGGATCTTCATGATCCGGAAATAAGTATCTTACGTGTTGTAAGATAGCTGTATTTTCCGAAAAGCTTACGTTAGTTTTAGGTTGTTGAAACCTTTTTTTGTGAGTATTTTTACTTACTTTACTAGTCGGCAGGGCATGTGCTTCCTGCTCTTTTACTGGTGGAGTACCGTAATTTATGGGTACTTTACATTGGTCCACGTACTCGCACGCATTCGTATTTTGGCTAATAGGCCGTGAAAAATTGGTTCTCTTAATACTATTTGACGGTGGAGCCAACTTTGCCTTCAATGAGGTCTTACGGATCTCGCACGCGTCTTTTATCGGGCTCAGGGGGCACCTTGTATTCTTAATACTAATTTTATTAAGTGGTGGAGTCGACTTTGCCTTTAAGTAGGTCTTACTGAGCTCGCACGCACTTGTGATAGGGCTCTTGGGCCACTGTTGTTTCTTAACACTAGCTTGGTTGGGTGGTGGAGTCGTCTTTGCCCGAGAATAGGTCTTACTGAGCTCACACGCACCTGTTATAGGGCTCTTTGGCCTCGTATATATCTTAAATCTAGGTAAACTAGACGGAGGAGTCCTCGGCATCTTGTTTATCGGCTTCTGGATCTCGCTCGCATCTTTTATAGGGCTCTTGGGCCGCGAAATTTTTTTATAATTTACTCTATTGGACGGTGGAGTCATTGCTGCCTCTGTTCGGGTCTTACTGAGCTCGCACACGTCTTGTATGGGGCTCTTGGGCCGCGTTAGTAACTTATATCTAGGTATTCTGGAGAAAGAAGTTTTGCTTGACTTCTGTTCTGCCTTGGGAGGCTCACTGATGTTTGTGTTACTCGCTTGCGATTTATTCGGCTTGAGAACGTGTTGTGTATCAGTGGCTTCTCCTATTGGGATGACTGCGTAGTCATGTATAGGGAGCAGTTGTAATAATAAACTGTTGATGACCACTTGGAAATTGTTAATGTTGAGTATGGCAACTAGCACTGTTTCTTTCCCAGTAGGGAGTAAACTGTTGGCCAGGAAGACTCCGTCGCCTATCTCTTTAGATAAACAGAGCATTTCTTCCTTCACTCGTAACGGGACTGTGGTGATAATTTGTGACCTAGCAGGTATGCATATCGGTTCCTCTAAAGTAACCAGATGCTGCCTCATATCGCTGGTTTCTTGATCACCCAGACAGCTCTTTTCGTATTCCGTCGGCTCTTGTTGAACCTGGCAGCCAGCATTACTCTGCTGAGATGCCTTGGAGACACTGCATGTAGATAGCTTAACCTGTTTAGGTTCCATCTTTTCAGCAAGTGACCTCACTTCGACTGCTTTTCTGGAATACAGCTTGTCCGTTTTGCATGACAAGGGCACGGTGAACTCTTCGGGATTTGCTTCCGTACAAGGAAACTTGAGTGCTTTATTTGGGCCTTCAACATTACAGTTGTTTGATAGGAAATCGTTTCCTAATAGGCCGTCATCGGAAAGACCTGGCAGGTTCTGTACCACCTGAAACTTGCAGGGAATTTTATTTTTAAAATTGAAGTTGCCCTTGCAATTTCCCGATGTCTTTCCGGTTCCAAAAGGGGTCTGTAAAGTGCATGCCTCATTGGAATTAATTATCTTGAGGTCTTTAATTGCTCTTTTCTTAATAATACTAACCTCAGCGCCAGTGTCCACTACTAGTTTTGTATGGCTGTTAAGGCTTATGTCCAGTGGAAGTTTCACTGTAGGGACACCGGATTCGGGCGCTTGAGGTGACCCTTTTAATTTTTTAGTTGGGTTTATAGTCGAGCCGGGGAGTTTTGGGTCGACTGCATGTCGTTTCCCTGACTCCGGGCTTCCCATTTTTTCTTCTGGCGGCAGTCTTCGTCTGCATGTCCTCGGCGACCACAAAAGGTGCATTTGAGTCTTATATTGAAGACTTGAGGACTCTTTGTGTTGTGTTGATCCTGTGTAGGTCTGTTGGAGAGGCGTGGAGGAACAATTTGTTGGGTCTGTTGACTTTTTCTGCAATCACGGACGTCATGTCCATAGATTTTGCAGTTTGAGCAGAAAGGGGTGTTCTTGCGCTTAAGGCAATCTGTATATGTATGACCCTTTCGCTGGCAGAAATTACACGTGATGTTACGGACCAGTGCATCTGTATCCGAGTTTCTGGCATCAGTGTTTGTAAACGGTCTTTGTCGTGACTGTGATGAACCTGGGTTATTCACATTGCGTGAAAACTGATTTGGATTTGGAGCTCGAGGTGATGCGAACATGGGTGTTGATGGCATTTGACAGTAAGGAGCTCTATAGTAAGCTCTCACTCGTAAATCTGGGTCTACTGGAGCCATTGGAGGAGCTTGTACCAGAGGAGTCTGGACGAATGTAGCACTTTGTTGTAATTTCTCCATGTCCAGGGCTTTTTGAATTAGTGACTCTAGATCGCCTTCTCCCTGCGTGAGCAAATATTGACACAGGTGTGGGTTAGTTACTCCACTTTTCAGAGCGTTTTTGGCGAAATCCATCAGCTGTGTTTTCACAGCAGGGACTGCCTCAGCTCCATACTTCTGTGTCGCTGCCTCGTTGCAAATCGTCAACAACTGTTTCAATCTTGTAATGAACACAGTGAGAGATTCTAACGGGTTTTGTCTGGTGGTAATTAGTTTGTTCACCAGCTCCTGATATGTCTCACGGGGAAGATACGTTCTGTTTAAACGTTCCTCTACTTCAGTAAATGAAGCAGGGACGTCTGAAGCGAATAATTGGTATGCGTCACCTCTGAGTCTTGTAGGAAGGACCTGAATGAAAGCCACTTTTTCTTCATTATTAAGGCACTGCATAGTTTGTTTGCAACAGCCAATGAAGGTTTGTAACTCTCGTCCCAATTGTGGGGTACTTTCACCCGAAAATAAGGGAACGAGTTGAGCTGTGAGCTTAGCTACTTTAGCGTAATCCACCATTATGTGTAGTCTATTGACTGGAAATTGAAATTTGGGTGGACTAGCTGGGCTTGTTTCTGGGCTGATTTCCGTTAAGGATTCTTCGAGCCAATCGATTAGCAGGTCTTCGGGAGTTGGTTCAGCTACTTCACCGTCACTGTCGCTATCACTATCACTGTCACTTAACCTAACACTCTTATTCTTTCCTAGATCTAAACTGAGTGAGCGGCGAGATTCGGAAAACTGTTCTAGTTCCTTTCGGAACTGTATTGTTTTTTCTTTTAAGGTCTTTAACTTGACGAGTCTGGTCTCACGCTCTGTTTTTAATTTGTGATCTAAGGCGTCGCAATGGGTAATCGTCAGTTTATCCGATTCCCGCGCTCTCTCGTATAATTTATTTAAAAACTTAGCTAAACTTACTTGACTATTCAGACCTGGCAGAACGGTTCCGCTTCGAAGTCTAGGTCCTGTTGGGGGTAACTGTGGAGGTTTTTCTCCTGCAGCGGATGATGTACCTTCACCGGGGTGCTGTGTATTGGCACCTGGGGTTAATCCCGCGTCGGCTAAAGATGGAGAGTTTTCCCTCGCTGCTGTTTCTGGTTCCTGCTGAGGTAGAGCAGGATTGTCGGCTGGCATATGATGCGCTGTTCAGTGAAAGGGGGGGCTCCTTGCCTGCTTAGGTCCCTTTGCTGTAATTGAGAGGGGGGTTTCTTTAACCGCCTTCGAGTTCCCTCTCAATCCTTTGTCGGTTGATTTCGGCTTACTTTTGCAGCTGGGGGGGGCCCTGGGCCGTCTTAACTTCCCCTGGATCTAGTTGAAAAGGGGGCTTATGAGCCGTCTTCGATTTCCTCTTCAACTCCGGATCGTTGACTGCTAGCGTTTGGTCGTCTGCTTGGCTAAAACTTCAGGCTGCTTATAGAGCTGTGTCCTGGCTGATCTGTACTCGTCCTTCTGGGAGATTTTGGATGGTTTTGCACTTCCTTCGGTAGACTTGTTCACTTGTATCCCTCGGTGGTGCCTGTGCACAAATTGGGGTGAACGCTTGCCCGCCTGGAGCAGAGGCGCCTAGAGATGGTATCTACCCGAGTGTTGGGGGTGACTTGGCCTGAGTGGCTTCGTCAAGGGAACCCCTTAGGTTCGCAGGATAGCGGATTTTAAAGCTCTTATGCCTTTCTATTTTGACTTTTAGAAAGCAGGCTTCCACTATCCTACCGGCTGCGCCAATTTGTTATATATTTTTTGTTATATAAGGGGTACTCACTGATTACCACTATATGCAGTCAAACCTGCTCCTTTTCGTGGGGTTAGCTTGGTGTGCGAATATGTTTTCACTGGTATCCGTATTGAACCAAAAAAAATCACAAATCTTCGCTGCACTGATCACCATTTATTTTGTTTATCTGGAACTACAATTTTCCTTTTCTTTCTTACTATTTCTAATCCTATCTTTCACAATTTTCCTCTTCTTTTTGTTTAATTTAATATACTTAATTCTGTTTTTCAAACACTGACGACCGCTCGAGAGCCTTTTTTTTTTTAACGAAAAAACGGAACACAATCTACTCTAGACTTGTTTTATAACAAAAACCGGAACACAATCTACTCTGGACTGACTTAGAAAACCGACTGCCCTCGACTTGGATTTTTGTAATCGCAAGTCTAGTTGCTCAGGATAGGAAAGTGCTTAATTAGCATTCCTATCCTGAGAAAATTATTTACCGCTGGGCATGTTTAAACATGCCCAGAATTATCGCGACGAACGATGGTTGGAATTGAAATTTGATATTTTCATAAATATCCAACCATCGTCGTGCTATCGTGCATACATTGTTGCGATCACAATGTATGCAGCTCGCGACAATTCGCTGATAAGAGCTTTTTCCGGTGAAGACTTGATCGTTTCAGTCTTCACCGACGTAAAATTTTATGCGCCCGATATGTATGTTTGTATGTATGTACATACATATCGTATTTACGACAAATCTTACTGAAGGTAAGATTTATCGTGGGGCTATTTTTCTATCGAAACGACTTGGGTTGAAATTTAAAACTTTTATTTTTCCCAAGTCGTTTTGTGATAAAATATTTTTATTTGTTGCAAAGGAATTTGAAGAAATTGCTGATGGCAATTTCTTCGCCTTGTTAGGAGATAAGCTAACCATGTTTTAAGCATGATTAGCTTGTTTCTACCTATGAAAATATTTTTTAAACAGTTTTTTCAATGATAATTATTACTTATAATTATCATTGTCAACCATTTTCAGGTATATAACATCACCATAAATCTTCAATTTTCTTCAGTCTCCTAAATTGAAAACGGTAATGAGTTTTTTACTCTTTCGAGACCCATACAATATATGAGTCTAAATGCAATCGTCAACCTACTGAATATGAGCAGAGAAAATTAAAAAACAACTACTGAGGTACTGTCAGTTAATGGCTTAAAGCCGATAATCAAAAAGTTCCATAAGGCAATTTTTTGAGAGTGTAGGTACCATGTGTAAAGTGTTTCGATCACCAGTAACAGGGCGATCTGATCAGGGCAGCAATGTAACCTTCAAGCTGTCTGCTGTCTACACTACAAAACTTCTTTTCTCTAAGTACGTACATACATTCCGTATTCCTACAGCAGATCTCAACAAAAGAAAAATTGCTCTTGGTTTAGCGATCAGTGCAACTAACCAATAAAAACGAAGGAGTCTGCGCGCCTGTCAATTGTACCCATTTCGAGAAATAAAACAAGTCTACAAGACTGCACGGAAAAGAAAAAAAAATCTTTTTAATCAGAATGTTAGACAAAGAATCTTGGCAAGCCTGGGGGCCTATTCTTGAATAACGAAGGCACATTCCGTATTCGTTATACTGTCAAAACCATTCGGAATCGAGACTTGTGGTATTCTTGAAATCCGCATTCGTTATATACCGAACGCAAACCCTTCGTTATTTAACGAGTGGGTTCAACCATTCGTTATGGCAAACGAAGAGTGAATCAGCTGCTACTTTATGGGTGATAATGGGAGATAAAAGATGTGCGAAAATATCATATGCTCAAAAAACTAAACTAATTGAGTTTTTAAAGGAAAACCAGAAACTGAGATTTGGTAAATATGAGAACTCTTTCAATTCAAAAAATGCCACGGAATTGTGGCAAAATAAAATCAGTATTAATTTCCATACCCGAAGCACAAAAGAACTAGAAAAGTTTTTTTATGATATTATATTCGAAACAAAGGTAATAGAAAATTTCCAGATTTGGCAGGATAAAAATGTGTGGTAAAAGGAAAATCTGCGGCGGCATAAAAAACATTTGCATGGCACTGGTGGAGGTCCTCCTGCAACCTTTTTTTCTATCTAGCGTTGAATTAAGGGTGCAGGAATTGATTAACTATTGACGTAATTGATAGTCCATAGATTCTTTAACGATTTCAGGACCAAACAATAATGACAATTCACTGAAGCTTGTCATTTTTTACAAATTATATTTTAAAATATGAAACAGCTGACGATATCCAATTTGTAAATTGCCAGATTTAATCTTACCACACTCGTTACGTTGAAATACTTTTTCATCACTTCGACTTTATAACGAAGAGGTTCAAGAATACGAACGGGGTATTCGATTCGTTATCAACCATTCGTTATATAACGAATTCGTAAAAACCATTCGTAATTCAAGAATAGGCCCCCTGGTCGTCAAAATTATCGAAACAATTTTAGCAGTTCCTTCACTTTCACTACTTAACAATGGTGAAGGGCTTGTTGACACCTTGGATAAGGCTAATATTTTGGCTTGTAGATTTGCTTCAAATTCTTGTTCTCCATCCACAGACACCTGTTTTGCATCTCCCATGTGGATGTGTACAAGACCCAATTTCACATCTGTACGAGAGATGTGTTTAAAATCATTAAGAGGATCAACGTCTCCATAGCTGCAGGTCCTGATGGTTTCTTGCACAGGTTAATTAAAGCTGTGTCTCATCTTTGGCTAAACCTTTTCAGCTGCTAGGAAACTAACCGACGTTCAGCCTATTTTCGAGAGAGGAGACGAAAGCAATTCTGCAAATTATCGAGCAATTCCAATCAATTCTTTCAAAAATTTATGATTCTAACACTAACTCCAAAGTAATGAAATATCTTGAAACCAATCCATACACGTTGGTGCCATGGTCTTCACAATTTTGTTGAGTACAAGATCGTTGCCGAAGAAATTCCTAAGGCATTTGAAATAGTCTGGCTTCTTGCCCTTTTAGCCAAATTCACAGCACTTGGTTTCTTCCCCCCCCCCTCTCCACCCCACCGCTTCTATTATGGATCGAAAAGTTTTTATCTGGTCGCCTAATACAGGTTATATTAGGGGGTGTTACATCTGAACCTCACTCTGTTAATACCGGTGTGCCCCAGGTATCTGCTATCTCTCCATTTCTTTTCTTAACTTTTATTAATGATCTGCTTTTTCTTACCATATATCCCATCCATAATTATGCTGATGATACCATCGTCTGTCTTTCCGCCGTCATACAATCTCCGAATGTTTAAGACTAACTTACATCAACATCTATGTCACTCTCCTCATGATCCCTAATCCTTTCCCTTTCTCCTTCCTGCCATGCTGTGCTTTGCATCATAGAGTATCCCCTTAATAATATTTAAAAGAAATCATAGTAATTTATCGATTTCGTCCAGTTATTTGTTTACTCAAAACCTGTAGGAGCCCATCCAAATGAAATTTTGACTATTTCCTCATTAAAAACAAATTCAGTTCTGCATAATTTTATCCACAGACAGCCAGAAATAATAAGTGAAAAAAACATTAAACCAATTGCTTTTGTTGGAGGAACAATAAACACTTCACAGATGGGGCAATGTTAACAAATTTACGAGTTAAAAACAACAACAACATGAATAACACAAAATAAATTTACTTGCTCCGTGAGAAAAGTTCGTGAGGGAAAATTTCCTTTCCTAAAATATTTCATGCGCACGTGAATCAAGGGGAATTTCGATAACGAAAAGTCGAAAACAAGTGTTCGCAACAAAAAATTTGCTACCACTGACAGAATGCAATTTATTCAAGAAATTTACAGCAGCTGTATCCAAGAGGAAGGAGGATGGATGGGAAGGATATGGGGAAAAGAAAGTAGGTCGCCTTTCAAATCTAAATCCTTCCAATGGGGAAGAGTTGTAGTATACCTGGGCAGACTGACTCCCAGAGGAAATGCTCTATTATAACAACTGCTATCTAGCTACTATATAAAAAACTTCCTCCTGCCACCTGATGGAAATACTCCTGTTTTGTGATTTGTTTGTCCTTTTGAGATTTTTGTTGTTGTTTGTTTTTTAAGTGCACAATCAGCGGTGCAGAAGGACGTTTCACATCGTTTTACGGATGTGAAAATTTCGTGCAAATTCAATTTATTGTTCCGCACATAAAATGTGATGAGAAACAGACAGTTAAGCTCCTTGAATTTTTTGCGCTTTTTTCACATGGAAAGTTAAATTTCTGTTTTCTTTTTTTCTTTTTTTTATACTTTTAGTTTTGTTGTTAGTTTTTGGGATAACAAAATTTGTAATCGAGGAAGAAAGAGATGGTTCAGAATAGTGGATAGAAATAGTATCTAGTAATGGTAGTCTTTCCTAATATTTTCAGACTAATATGGTACAC
This sequence comes from Dioctria rufipes, assembly GCA_963924295.1. NCBI lineage: Eukaryota > Metazoa > Arthropoda > Insecta > Diptera > Asilidae > Dioctria > Dioctria rufipes. The sequence continues at coordinate 41,107,248 of OZ002744.1, read as the reverse complement.
TTGCTTTGCACTTTGCAAAGTGGGCAAAAGTCTTTCTCTTAAATAAAAAAATAATGTAAGAATTTTTTTCCTTTTTTTTCTAATAATTTAAAGATATGAAGTTGTCGCGTGGCTCAATACACAAACTGGTGGAATTGTGACATCACGACTTATGCTAGCAGCAGGTCTACGGGTAATTAAAACATTTGCATTATTTCGCACACTGTAATACTTGGCGGTCGCGAATTGCTTACTTAAAAACAGTCACATTCAATGCTGTTTGTAATCAAGTATTGAGTCATGCTTAAGTAATTCAGTTCGCATTGTGGAATGCTCAGCTGGGATTACTATTTGTTTACGAACGGTATTGTGGTCTCCGGCGGGCGGCAGCAGTGATTGACGTAATACTTTGTAATTATAATTGCTAAGTATTTTCACAGAAAAAGCTGTATATATGGGGTGGGTTTGAGGTGTTCAACCGCCCCCCCCCCCGCATTATTATCCTATACTCTTGTTTATCTGATAAGCGCAATTTTTATCCAAAATTTTTTATATGTAGCGGTTCACAGCAATTGGATTTATCATTTGATATCCTTACCCGTGGGCGTTTTATGTAAAGCAACTTTAGGAAAAACGTGTTCAAAATAGAGGAAGAAAGTAAGCAGTCCGCGATGTATGTAAAGGGTTTTCCAATAAGAGGTATTATTTTTATATTCAAAGAAAAATGCCATTTTTTGAGATAAATCATTGGATCTTTATTTCATTATAAAGAGGAAGGTATGCCGTTAATAATGGAAAGTAACATCAGCCAAATGACCACCACGACCACGCTTACAGGACCATATCCTTTTCATTAAATTTTCCATAACCAAATCGCAAAGTGGCTGCCCTATGTCCTCGATAGCCTCACGAATTCCATCTTTGAGGTTTTGATTCGACGCTGGGCTGTTGGCGTTGATCTTCTCTTTCACGTAGCCCGAAAGGAAGAAGTCGCAAGGTGTTAAGTCACAAGATCTCGGTGGCCAATTGTGATCACCTCTTCGAGAGATAACACGGTCCGGAAACTTTTCCCGTAAAAGATCAATGGTTTCGTTGCTTGTATGGCACGTAGCGCCGTCTTGTTGAAAGTAAACGTTGTCCAGATCAATACCATCCAATTCCGGCCATAAAAAATCATTAATCATCTGTCGATAGCACAATCCATTCACCGTAACTGTTGCTCCAGCCTCATTTTCGAAAAAGTAAGGTCCAATGACCCCGCGGGACCATAAACCGCACCAAACATTCACACGTTGAGGATAGAGAGGCTTTTCAATAATAACTCTTGGGTTTTCCGAGCCCCAGATGCGACAATTTTGCTTGTTGACGAAGCCATCGATGTGGAAATAGGCCTCATCACTCAAGATGAGTTTTTGATGGGACTCCGGATCATTTTCGCATTTCAAGGACCCAATCAGCAAAGACTCGACGTTGTTGATGATCGGCCGGCATGAGTTCTTGTGTTAACTGAACTCTATAAGCCTTAAGACCCAAATCTTTATGCAAAATACGGTGTAATGACGTTTGTGGAATGCCTAATTCCAAAGAACGACGAGGAATGGTCAAACCTGGGTTTTCTTCAACACTTTCGGCTACAGCAGCAATATTCTCTGCTGTTCTTGAGCGACGTGCACGAGTTTTATTCTTCACATCACTAACTTGTCACGACAGCTCGAATTTTTCTACCAATTTCTGTATTGCGTTCCGACAAGGTGTTTCACGACGACCCAAAAATGTTCGAGTTTTACGAACCGTCTCTGCCATATTTTCACCATTTTTATAGTGAATTTTAATAATTTCAATGCGTCGTCGAATCGTGTATCGTTCCATTTTTACTAATGGCGTAGTGTCTAGTTGTCAAATGTCAAAAAATGACGGCTCCAAAAGTGACATCTACCGAAATAGCAGGCTAATTAAAATAACACCTCTTATTGGAATACCCTTTATTCTGAAGCATTTAGACATTTTAACACTTTTCCAAATCCATACATATTTGGGTCAACAGAAAAATTGAACCTGACTGTGACAATATAGGGGGAAATTTACATTGAAAATAGAAAATTTAAGATGGTTTATTAAGGGCTATAAAGGCATATTTTTAATAGGCGGGGGGGTTGCTATTAACAGAGTAAAAGTGTTCGACATTACTAGGAAAATATTGCTGGCTTCGACAATATATGATAACAAGGGGGTTTTGGTAATAAGCGGCTTGTTATTATCCCGGAATTACGTATAAAGAAATCTGTGCACAATAAGCCAATGAATGACTGCAGTGTAAAGGCCACTCGCCTCTCTAATCCCCTAAATCTAAATCTAATCTAGGAATGTGGCTCAAATATGTTGAACTTTGCATTCTGTATAGTTTTACCTAAAACAAAGATGGTAGCTACTACCTTCAGGGCCTTGTTACCTGAAATTTGTTGAGCAGCATAATCCAATTACTGAATTGGTCCAGGTGCTTTCGGAGAAACGTTATTGTTGACTGCATATAGTTTTCTCGCATCTACTACAATTGTGGTCGGTTTAAAAAAAAAAACACAACTCTTAAATTGTAGATATTTTACTGAAAAACAAAGTCATATAAGCCTCTGTAAACTCCCCCTTTTATGATGAAACATTTCCTCGTTATCACTACCAAAAACAGCTCAAAAGCTTTTAAGTCCCCGTAAGCTTTTTACGACTTCTTTCATGAGAAAGCAGCAATATTATAAGAGTAAACACGACCCATTGCGTGCCTGTAATGCATGGAAGAACTCTAGAGCTCTACTTTGAAACACCCAATCAACATCATAAAAAATTTCACACCTCAATCATAATACCCCCGTAGGAGTGCTTAGAAATGAACTCGAATTTCACATAATTTTGTTGCAATCCGCACAGTTCAACAACGATACCCTATTCAAGCACAGGTATCTGTCGTACAGGTATACAATGTTCGACTAGCAATTGTGGTATAGATTGGTACAGGTAGAGGGTGGGTTAGTTATCCACTAGCAAAATATACTTTGCTATACTCCTTTGGTATACTTTTAATACGAAATCATCATGAAAGCTGCAAAATGCAGCTGGGGGACTCGTACCAACGTCGACTGAATGGAAATCGAGAGCCAATAATAAATTCGATCGATCAAATTTTATCGCTATTTGTACATCTGTGCACTCGGAACTCTTGCTCTTCTCTTGCTGTACAAAAATACTTCAATTTCCGGTAAATTTATCCATTTGGGAGCGTTTTATGGAGACACGATGGATAACTTGTGTATTTACAAAAGGATTGCTTGTATTTATGCTAATTGAATATGAGATTCATACCACGGAGGAGCGACAAATGTGAACGGGTTTTGAGGTATTTCGATTTCAGTTTGAGGTTAAGTCACAAAAGAATCGAAATATGTTAATTTTGTGAACTTTTGTATAAGTACAGGACAGGATTTCTTCAATTGAGGGAACTATAGAGGATCAATCTATGAGGTTTATTTTAATCTATGATTTTGTTATTTTTGGCATTAGAAGTACTCGACTCGCAAATTGTAATATTCAGAATCGTCTTGGAATTAAGGAGTTTTGGAAACAATGTCCACCTGACATCAAATGATTTGCATTAGCCTTAAAAAACATACATTACAGCGGGTTAAGCAGAATTTGCTGAAGAGAATTTGTGTAAGACTACATTCCGGGGATAAGTAAAATCTATACCTTGTCATCCGATGTGTTTGCCAACTATATGTCGATTCGGTTTCATTAAGCTAAGATGGTGTATACTGGAAATTGCTCTCCCAGCTGTTTACTAATAACATATCTGCCAAAACATGGCTGATTTCAAGTGAACTAAACAAAAAAAAAAAACTCAAATGATTCTAATTAACAAGTTGGGCTTGGTGCAAATCGGGTTGCACTGATCAAATTATAGTAACTCTAACTAGCCACATTGAGGCCAACTTCGACAGCTTTAGCAGCATTTGTATACGAATATGACACTGTTTTAGGGAAGTCATGATAAATAAAATGTTGTAAGTTATGGCCTTGTATTTACAGTAATGACTGTCTCTTCTCATTGTTCTTTGGCGTATGGGCTGGACCTGGAAACTCCTCTGACCAGTATGCCATGAGGTGCGATGGTACCAGAGCTACCTTTTTGGAGTCGCTTCTCTGTCGACTTTCCTGTAAAGGAATCGTGAACTGAGGGAAGTGCCGAGTATCCCCGGTCCACTCTACTGACGGCTCTCTCACTGACGAGGGATCCGGGGTGGGCGTCTACTTCTCTGAACCTAACATTGGGATGGAGTACGCACATGGAAGACACACCATTGTCTTACAGGCTGAAGTCTTCGTCATCGCAATCAAGAGGAAGGACATTGTTATCCTTTCGGATAATCAGGTAGCCTTGATCGCTCTAAGTGGCCCTCGGATAGCATGCAAGTTACTGGAAAATTGCAGGTCGTCTGTGGATAAGTTGTGTATCCACAACCAGGTGTTCCTTCAGTAGGCCCCTGGTCACATGGGGATCATGGGGAATGAAAGGTCTGACCTTTTAGCTAGAGCTGGCTCTGATTCTCCGTTCCTAGGACCAGAAGCCGCCGTAGGTGTTGCCACCTCGAGTATCGGGTCTCTCATCAAAGCGGATATTCATAGGAAGCATAAGCAGAGATGAAAGAACCTGAGTTATTGTAGGTGCACAAAACTGTTTCTTGATGGGCCAAATGGGAATATCTCCGATTTTTTTTATGGGGCTCGGAGGGAAGCAATGTAGAACTGTGGTTGGAATTATCACCAGTCACAGCTGATGTCACGCTCATCTAATAAGGATGGGAGCCCTAAGTGCCTGTCCTGCCTAGGCGAAGAGCTTGAGACAACCGAACAATTTTTGTGTGCATGTTCGGCCTTCGCTAGGAGCAGGCTGGATACTCTAGGATCTGCCCTTCTATCTATAGATGAGCTGAATAACCTTCCTCCCCAAGACCTGATGCGCCTCATTAAGAAGACAGGAAGGTTTTGGTGAAAAGGATTCTAGCAGGGTAGCACAATGGGTCACTGTGGCCTCCGTGCTTGGGATGGAATCTCCTGTTCCATTGACTTAAAAAAAAAGGAAAAAAAATTATTTTCATAAACAATAGATTAAGGAAGGAATCGTGTATTCTCGATCCATATAATCGAAAATCAAAATAAGCCTAGAAATTGAGCAATGGATTACCGAAAGGCTCGATTCTATCACTGATGGCTTAGCCATTACATTCCAAATTATGAGAATTTCTAACGAAATCTTGGGTAACGAGCTTGAAACTCTCAGTGAATATTTCCGGAAATGAAGACTCCGTCTAAGCTTGGCGAAAACTGAGCTTAATTGTTTCCATTTTAACAATAAAATTACGTCCGTCTTTTCTAACGACACGCTCCTCCGTCGTAATCCGTCCGACGTTACGTTGGTTATTACCATTATCTTTTTGACAAGCATTCCGAATACTTACGTCCTGCTCTCAATGATTTCAAGAAAAATTCCATGAATGTAGTACCACCAAATCTAAATGAGTCTGATTTTAATTATGATTGATATCTGTCCCACTAACCTAACCCAACCTAACCTAGGTATCTTATTGCATTTAGTAATAATAGATTATATTTAAATTCAATTTAATTAGTCCAGCAGATAAGATTCATGATCATTAATTGTACTGAAAATATAAAAATTATTTTAAAACCAACAATTATATGCCCGTTAAAATTCGCTAATCATCCCAAGTAAAGTTTTGTTCAAATTGAATAATTTTTCAAATCTATCACAATTCGAAGGGATTGAAACGTCTTATTAAGGCGTTCATGCGAAGGATTTTATCGCTTCAATTCATATACATGCATATAACATACATAGAACTGAAATGCTCCAAGCTGTACCCACTTCTCAACATCAGTGCAATTTTATTCTGTTCAAATACAACCACTTTTGTGGGTTTACAGAGATTAAGTTAAGAAGAATTTTCTTCATATGTATTACTTCTATTTATTCCGAGACTGAAATATATTTTCCTCCTCGAATGTAGAGAGAGAGAGAGAGATACCCAGAATGCCGTCTATCGAAATACATTTAATTATCATGTCTTCATGGTTATCATCACATGACATGTGATATCTTCGCTTTGGCCTCATTTTCCACTTCAGTGAATACAAAATCTTCTGGAATTGGTCAAGTGATGATATCTGTATTGATGTTTTCAAGGGGATTTCTCACTTTTGTCTGTCCTTTAGGTTTAATTTTTCCTATTAATTTAATTTCACGGTAGAATAGGTTTTATCCTAGTAACGAACAATTTTTGCAATGAGAGTGTTATAAAATAATATTACAGTGGCATAGGTGGGATAAAGTGGTTGGTTGGTTTTGGTACAATTATTTTTTTCACTTATTGTTTATTTTGTTATAACAGAAATTGATGTATATGCATAAATATGGATGGTGATTGAATTATAAATCATATTCATATAGGATGTATCCATCGTTCTAAAATTATAAGATGACTCTTAAAAAATTAAGAAAAAAGTCATTAACGTCCGTAATTAGGAGATTCTATTAGTTTCTACTAGCTTGACACTTACAAAGCAATCTATCTGCAACTTAGTCCCCGTGAATCTCCGCTAATTTCAATCTATAAGTGTGGTTTCTTATAGAGAAACTAGAAAGGAGGGACTTCATTTTATACGATGTCATACTTAAGGTAGTGGAGTAAGTAACCAAATCACTCTAAAATTTTTGTTTATAGTTTAAAGATCTTTATAATTTTAAACACATATCAAAATTAATATATTCATAATTTAAACCGCCCCCCCCCCTTAAATTTATTTTCCTAGATTATTACAAACTTTTTCTAGTTTTGGGAACAAAGCGAAAAAAAATGGAATTCTTAAAATATAAATAAATGGCACCCATGCAATGTGACCCCTATCCCTCCTATCTAGCCGATATGCTCTAAATACAAATCTATAAAACTTAATGTTCCATTTGGATAGATATATTACGTACATTATGTACCTATTGCTCCCCGACCTCTCTTTATTCCGTCGAAAAGGTCTATTTTGAATGAATTTTTTGGGAAAAACATATACAGGGTGTCGCAGACTAATATGACTATAATTTGCCAAATAATTCCTCTCATCCAGACAAATAAAAAATTGTATTGCAGGATAGGGGGGGGGGGGGGGCAAAATGTCGCCCTACCGACTTACACGGTGATTAGTAAAATATACTCTTTTTCATTTAATACCCTGTATCCTAAAAATTACATAGTACACGGTCTAGTTTAAGAAGAGCATTGTACAGCATTGTATGATCTTTTCTGCACTACATATGTGCAAGAATATTAAATCATGGACGCACAGTGGCGCACTCCAGAGTTATGATACTTCAAATTCAAAATTTTAGTTTTTAAATGTTAATTCTTTTATTTTTAAGAAGTAAGTAATTTTTTTAAAAATGCCCCTATTAACATACATTTTTGTTACAAAATTTCGAAAGCCCAGAGTCTCCTGTTTAGTTTAACTCAAGTTCTATCTGTGATGGTTAAGGAGCTATTAACTTTTAACCTATTCAAGCCATACCGAAATTAGATGATATATTTTTTTTAAATTAAAGAGGAGACTCTGAGATTTCGAAATTTTGTAACAAAAATTTATGTTATTGGGGCTATTTTAAAAACATAACGAAAAAAATAAAACAAATCAACATTTAAAACCCGAAATTTTGATATTGAAGTGTCATAACTCTTGAGTGGTAGGGGTATGGTATTCATAGGAAAGACCTTAAGGTTCTGCATACAATGCCAATAGACCGTGTACCCTGTACTTTTCAAGAAATAGAGTATTTAGTAGGGTGCCATTTTACCTCACCCCCTCCTGCCATACAATTTGTTAATTGTCTGGACGAGAGGAATCATTGGCTAAATATAGTCATATTAGTCTGGGACACCCTGTATAGTTATACACGGTGATTTTAAATTGTTGCCATCATTATGTTATCTATTTGAAGTCGATACGTTACGGATCACCGGAAATACAGATAAAACCGTTTTATAAGGTTGTAAGATAGGGGAGAGTCGTGTACCTTGAACCAAAATTTGTATTTTGATTTGTTAGTGGTAGAAGTTGAATTATAATATATCTTTTCTTAACATTGCATTAAACCGTAATATCAAAGCAATAACTTCAATAAATTTCGATACTCGAAAAATGTTATTTAACGTTACAATGATAATATTAGTACTCTAACTTCAATCGCTTCAAGGTGCATCCCAGTAATTTATCTTAAGCCGCACTTTAAACCAATAGCAAATTTCTTTACAATGAATACAAAAAAATTAATTTTCAAAAGGAAAACACAAAATAAGAATCTTTATTCTTCAGAGCGCAACAATAAAATATAAAAAAAATAACTTTTTTATAAATTATACTTCATATTTATATAAAAACAGAAAACAAAATAATAATAAAAAGTTAAATTAATTTGGACGGACAAACTTCCAAAGTTCTTCTGCCCCCAACTGTCACTATATCTCCACTAAAATCAATGTCTCCACTTGGATCATCTAATTTGTTAGAAACAGTCAAAATGTTTTTATCCTTGGCCGCCCTTGACTTATTGGCACGGGTTGGTAGGCTGGTGTCGTTCACAACATTTTCTTCATCGGACGAGTCCTTTAAAACCTTCCTCTTAACAGTTTTTTCCTTAATCTTTGCTACCTTTATTTTTTTATTCTCGATTTCATTTTTCTCACATGTGGCTGTTATAATTCGTGTTTTCCTAGTTTTCCGTCCTCGGCTAGTTTTTCATAGAGCTGCCTTTGGGAATGGACGTAAGGCTTTTGAAGTTACTGCAGAAGAGTTTTTGGTTTAATGCAAAACTGAAGATCTGATATTCCCTGAACATTATCATCAAAAACATGCCTCCTTTCATGAGAGTCTGGATAAGATCGATCCGTTACATAATTTAGCCACTAATGACAATTCAATTGTAAACAAACAAACCGGCATTGGCAAAATGTTAAATTTTTTGCCATGGCTGGTTATTTTTATAAATATTTCACTTTGATTTTGCTTATAATTAATTAGTAAATGCTTTCCCACGAGAATAACTCTGTTCTTTCCTGCAGCACAGCACAGCGTACTTCATTACGGTTATTTAAGACTCCGGGGTCTCTATTACATAAAATATCGTTCACAAGAGAATGTTTTACACTTATTTCACACTACTATTAAGTAAAAATCCTGTTAAATTATCTAATTCAAATACGAGGAACTTCTTTTCAAAATTATGAAATGTCAAAAATCTTGAACTGACGCAAAGTAGCCACTAGGCCCTCTTGTCACCCCCCCCCCCCCCCCTCCACGACCTTAGGTCATACTCTCATTGAATTGCTTAATCACGTACACTGTATTCGCTCGATACCCCGCTTCTTTATTAGTTATTTATTCAATTTTTTTTCCATATGTTTTGTGTAAAAACTTTTAAGGAAATTACAAAACTACAAAAGTAAAGAGAACTTTTCTTATGACAGCTGTCAGTTTTCCTTGAAAAAATGTTGCCTTAGCTAAAAACTTCGGGTTAATTCATTTAAGTGGGGAAACTCTAACATGTACAAAATTCATGTAATTTTTTTAGATGGAAAGTAAAGAAGCAGAAAATGCGTAAGTTCGTGCAAATTCATTAGAACACATTGTTTCAAAAATGTGAACGCGAACAGGCCTAATGTGTTGGAAGACGTATACCGTGTAAAGTGTAATTTACAACATTAGCTTGCTTGTCATTAGCATTTTTCTACTTTATAACTCCTACCAAACCTGAGACATCGCCAGTGTTAGTAGTTATTATATTGAATTTTGCAATTGCATATTTCTTAACTTTTTACACCCCATGATTACTATTTTTTATATTATTATTATTATTTATTGTCATCAATTCAATTATATACATTTAAGATTTGCATCTTTTAAATTATGTATAAGTTTAAGTAATTTCAAGTAAGAGAGAGGTAAAGCGAAAAAAGGAAAGAAAAAAAGCAAGCAAAAAATGAGTAAATGAACAAACCTATGTATGGTGCAGTTGCGCGCAATAAGAGTGGGAAACTATTTAAGTCTCCATACAATATTACGTGAGATAATGAGGTTAAATACATTCCTTTTAATGACACCGAAAGATCCCGACATTATTGACCCTTTAATATCATGCGGCAGGGCATTATAAAGCTTAAATTTGTGACTGAAGAACAGGCGTTTAGCTATCAATCCATGAGATCGTGGTAATATTAAATTAAGCGTTCTTCTAGATATAGAAAACTGAAAATCAATAAAAAGATAACCTGGGCAACAAAATTTTATGATTTTTATCGAAGTTACCTATGAGTGGAAATCTAAATAATAGAAAAGGTTACATCCAAACACAGCGTTTACATAAGATCAAATACAATTTATTGAAGCTCCGCTGGTCTAGCTTACCATAAATCTCACATCCATAAGTGATTATTGGTAACAGCAACGAACGAGCCAGGAGCCGACGTGTGCTTAGAGAAATAAACTGATTAGAGGCCCACAACGAGCGGAGCTCAAAATGTATCTTACGTACGATACTATTGATATGATCATCTCAGGTAAGTTTGTAAGGGACTCAATCCATTGAATAGATGTATTACTAAGAATTAATGGGGTAAAACTTGTTTTGTCAAGATTTGTCCTGTAAACAACTATGGCATTCGTTTTTTGAGGGTTAAGCATAAGCACATTTTGAATTGCCCATCGATTAAGGCATACGAGATTCTCGTTAATGCAACTTATGCCATCCTCAAGAAGACCAAGCGATCTGGAGAGAAAAAATTGCACGTTGTCAGCATAAAGATGAAGCTCACTATGGTATATAGATTCAAGGATATCATTTATGTACATGCAAAAAAGCAATGAGCCAAGAATTGATCCTTGCGGAACTCCGCAATTGACACTGGGGTAGGAGGAGTACTTGCCATTAGAGTATACTGTTTGTAGATGACCTGTCAAATAACTATGCAAAAGTCTAGTTGAATTATTTAATCAGCTCATTACATAGAATCGTGTTGTCCACAGTGTTAAAAATCTTCGAGAAATTCAGTAGAACTAAAATAGTTAGATTATCTGAGTCCAAGGTTTTCCGAATCTCATTTACTATTTTTAATAATGCGGTCATTCTGGAGTGTTTTTATCGGAATCCATATTGAAGAGAATGAAGGAAGTTGTTAAGCTCAAGAAAGTTCGAGATTTGCATAGACATTAATTTTTCCAAGGCCTTAGATAGAATATAGATATGGATAAATATATAATGTGATAAAAATAAATTTACTTTCTTTAATATATTTGATAAGCCTACAAAATTACAAAACTAGTTATATGAATTCAAATTACAAATCGAGGGAAATAACCCCTGAGCGCTATTACTGATTGGCCATACGAGCAAAAACCATATGTTGTTATATCTTAGGTAGCAAATTTAATAGAAAATAGACTCGAAAGTTTTATTTCCCACATCAGCAATGTTTTAAATCTAATAATGTATTTATTGGAGTAAAAATTTTAATAGATATACATATGTATGTATATAATTTACATGATTTCTTTTGGGTGATTTTTGAAACTCTTGGAACCCCCCCTCCTCCTTGACGGACGTACATTCGTCAGTATTCATCAGAATACGTCATATTAGAATGTAAAACTAATCCAAGGTTTCATACAAAACTCGCAAAGGGAAATACACTGTCACCAAGTTTAATATGCCAAGCATTGGGCTTCCCCCCCCCCCCCCCCATCAAAAGGTATATGCGCTAGATCACAATGAATTCATTCTACACAGTTTTACAATCAGCCCAATAGATGCTGCAGAACATCACGAGCTGCGCTCATCAGATTATTAATGAACATAC
>OZ002744.1:40993434-41095109 GCA_963924295.1 Dioctria rufipes | reverse complement strand
CATGTCAAGGCCTTGTCAAAATCTTTTACAACCGCCAAACTTGTATTTGAATATAAAACTACCCTAAATTCCCTTTGTCGGACTAACGGGGTACTGGTGCTTTAGGTGCCAGGTCACAGCGGCATTAGCGGGAATAAAAGGCGGACGAACTTGCTCGTCTTAGTGCAACCTCGGAGGAAATCTTCTCCACAATTGGGATCGCACCAAAACACGTTTGCCTGTACTATCTTGACTTGGCAGACTGCCAAAATAGTCGCATTTGCTTGGATGACCCCTCAGGGTAGAACCAGAAAGGAGCTGTGGGGCTTACCCAACTCAAATGAAACGAAAGATTTAGTGGAACTAAGGAAGCCAACCCTGAGAGCTGTCGTATCAATTCGCACTGGACACTCTCTTCTCAAGACGTCACCAGCATAGGATGGGGGCTTGTTGAAGATATGGTATGCAGAGGATGCGGAGAGGAAACTGAAACGGTACCATTTTCTTTGTCACTATTCGGCCCCATCAAGAAAATCTTACAGATTCCTTGACTTTATTAGAGCATCCGAGTCTGGAGGGTGAACCGTAGCCCTTATTTTGGCCTACGTTCCAGGGACCCCTTTTGATCGTTCCTATTACTGCAACAGTCTGTCGTCTGCCACGGTAACTGTGTTTAGGCCTTAATTCCTATCCTATTTCTTGCTACATTTTGTTCTGTTGCATTCTCGGCCTTGCTCTGCTCCTTTGAGAGCTTAGAGCTCAAGTATAAATATATTACATATATACATATACATTATATATTTTAATTGAACTCAATGTCGATAAATTTCTTTGAATTCTTCTAAAATAGGCGACTAATTTTTTTACAAATATAATCAATGTGTCCATTAAAGCTTAATTTGATGTCAATAATAATCCCCAGATACTTAATTTCACTCACGCACTCAATTTTTTCACCATCAATTTCTAAGTCGTCATTATACGTACTAATTTATGGTCATAAATTTAGTTTTTTTAACATTTAATTTCAGTTTATTCTTCCTTAGCCATTAATTAATTTAAATCCATTCTTAAATCGTTACTGATTCTTTCTACATCTTTATCAGTTACAAACATCAACGCATCATCAGCAAAAAGTCTAATTTTTGACTGCCTCAACGCATTCTTAATGTCATTTATATATACCAAGAACAATAATGTACCCAGCATTGATCCTTGTGGTACTCCAAATTTTATTTCAACTGCTTCGGAAAGCATGCCATCAACTCTTGTACTCTGTCCCTCTAAATAGTTCGGAAACCAACTGTACTCCTTACCCTGTATACCATATTTTTGAAGCTTTGATAGAAGAATTTGCCTGTCTATAGTCTCGAACGATCTCTTAAAGTCTAAGAATACTGCTAGAATAAACCTTCCTCCATTTCTTCTTTCTATTCAGTTACTACCCAATTTAATGCTGTCTCGCAATTTTGTTGCTTTCTAAACCCTGATTGTTCCTTAGTTATAAGACCACTTTCCTCTAGGTATTTTTCTATTTGGATTTGTATTCAATTTTCCAAAATCTTCTTACATAGTCATAGCAAATTAACTGGTCTGAATTCTTCATATTTCTTTGTATTTTTTACATTATGAATAGTATTACCACTGATTCCTTCCAATCGTCGGGATTCAGATTCTAAGAGGCCTAAAACTATCCTAAGGCCAAAACATATTTCTTACCCCTGTCTCCATATGGTGAGTCGTCCTTCTACTTTATTTTTGTACGGTGAATCTTCTTTACGTTTGTGTTTTGGGAAGGTGTGAATTTTTAAATTAAATTATGAATGCACCACATATCCTTACAAAAAACCGCATATATTTATAAAAACAAATTATGGAAATCCTTGCAATACTTACAGAGAAATATGGGTTTTGGTGTATGAAGGTACCCGTTAAAAATTTTAAATCACGCGAAAATGGTCAATTGGGTCGTCTTCCGAGTACAGAAAAATGCTATATAAATTTTACATATGCATGCTAAAGTTTATATGTAGGATGCAATCGAATTTACATTTTGTCCCCTAATTAGATATGTAATTAGTTTTTGAGTCCGATAAATGGTTTATGAAGAACTGGTAAGTAATGGAAAGTCACTTTCCATGAGAAAAAAATTTACAACAGAGTACTAATGCATGTGAAACGAAGACCGGAAGAAATATATGCAAAATTATAAGAACTGAGGTGTATTTAAACCCAATGCAAGAAATCCGTCTTTCGGTATTAAAAATTTAATTATGACGTTAAAATCATCAAAAACGAACTACATCACTCGATTACCCGCTCCTCCCTTTTTAATTTGATACCAAACATGACCTCCCCGTGAATTTATTCACCTATATTTTTGTACACTAGACCCTAAATCTGTAGGAAGAAAACCCAAATGCTCGATGACCTTCCCACACAGAGTTAGCCATCTTTCAATACTGCGACACTTCTTACGCTTTCCTTAACTCCTCAAGTATGTTAGAGAATCGCGAATGGAGAGAACTAGGGAGTTTTAAACGGGGGAAAACAAAAATTCCCATCTCCCAAACACCCCTATTCTCTGTGTTACAGAATCCGGCTCCAGGGGTTAACTTATTCTAAATCTGGTGCCATGGAGTCGGGGTGCCCATGGAATTTGTTAAAAACGTAATTGCTTTGGTTAGCCCAAATGCGGGGCACGGTGCGATATCGCAGACTAGTGTGGCTATCTTTCCTCTGCTTTCCTATAATAACAAGGATCAAAGAGTGAAAAGTATGATCGTTGACGTTATGCATGCTGGGATATCTGAACTCGGGTTGCAGTTATCTGGTGCCGGGACTCTAATAATAGCAGAAATTGTAGATAAGTCTGTCTTTTACAAGTAAGAACGATAAAGATGTACAACTGGTACTGGCGCTTATGGCACTTAAGGTAGAAATGACTTTTGAGGGCGGCGACGAGATAACTAATCTGCTAAGTATGTCTTAATAGGACGGTGTTCTTCATGAACACCAGCGATGAAGCCAAACTTAGCATGTGTTCAGCTGTATTTATTCTGTAAAGGTGCATTATAGGATTCTTTTTGAAAACAGTTCTAAGTTCTAAGCAGGCCTAGCCAAACTTCAGGCTTAAGCACATATAATAGTCTTTCTTATCCCGCATCGAGCAAATTGACTGGCATTCCATAAACAGTGTGTCTCATAAGTGGTATGAAAACGGAAGGCTAGGGATAGGTCATACTTAGATGAGCAAAAAATTGTATGCAGGGGGGGGGGGGGGGGTCGATCGGCTCTGTGATAACGGAACTTAACTTCTACACGTTACATCTTATGATAATGATTTAAACTTTGTAACGATCCTGTATATAGCTACAGATTTGTAGAACTATTTGTGAAGTTTTCAATAGGAAATTTTCCATCGCTTATAATTCATAGTTACTTTTGGAATCGATATTATAAGTAGGGCAATATAGATTCAATAGGCACCTTCAACTTCCCATCCGAATAGCCTATCCAAATTTCTAGAAAGTTGAACCGGGAAACCTAAAAAAATTCATCTCTGCCTCCAAACCCTGACTGGAAACGTGTACATGAATAACGGAAGACTATTGGTTGTACGTGTATCGGACGGAAGCCTTTAGGTGGTACGTGTACAACGGAAGGCTATACTATAAGTCAGTAAGTTAACAACGGAAAGCTAGTGGTAGTACGTTGAACAATGGATGTCACTAGTTAGTACGTGTACAGTGGAAAACCCTCCGTGTCATACCGCTCAGTTACATTTAGGCAGTGTACACAAATTTCACTAATTTATACTCAATTTACATTTATAATAGAGACGCAAACCAAACACTAAAGTCATTGATTCAATTCAAAGCCAGCTGCTGTCATTTGGACCCCTTACTTGACTGAAGCTAGCCAGAGTAAAACTTAGACGTTTTGCTACCGACCGAACTACTGACGCCCGAATATAATCCTCCGAGCGAGCAGACGACGTCACAGCTTCTGTAGATAGACAATCATTTAACCCTTCCAACGGTCTATACATTTTTTCCGAAATTTTAACTTTGTCGAACGACATCTTCAAAACGGAGGAGGAAAGGAATTTATAGATCGTTGGAAAGACTCTCTATCTACCAAAGATTAACTTATCGTCATAGCGTGTAACATGGAGACGTTTCAGGGTGATATGTGAAAAAATACCCAAATAATTTCAAGTCCCGTTATCTCGGAAACAGTTATAATTCCCCTCATCGCCGTACTATTTTTTGCTCCCGATTTCGCACCATCAAAGAGATATCCTGTATAAGTTATAGTAATTTTTTTGTCCGACTCCGTTGCTTCCTTTGATTTCTGTCCCATTATAATTATTCCTTCGAGTGTTATGTACGTACGTGTATGCTGTTTGGGTGTTGGGTATGTACACTGTTATTACATTAGATAGTATTGCTTATTTTATTTCATCTATTCTTTCTTTGATATAATTGCTTGCGTATGGCTAACTAATTCTACCTTAGGATAACACAGCACAGTTGACCCTCGCTATAACACACCAACACAAAACAACCAATAACTTCATGTTTTATTTAATTTCAACTATCACCTTTTTTGTTTGTTCCGTAATTATAATTTGTCCTTTAAGGATCAAAATCAGAAACAATTTTACTTTGCTCCGTTATTTTAACTGTTTTGCTATCTATTTTTTTTTTAACTCAAGCTTGACGAACATTTCCTTTTCCCAAAAACAGTAACTCGATGTGATCTCGGCCTAACAACCAACTCGAACTTAATTACCCTCAATGGAGGACAAGTCCTATCGTTCAGGATAGAAAATGCTAAATTCGCATTTTCTAGAGAAATCTTGTATCACTCTCTCTGGACTTGTTAAATCTTGTCCAGAATTATCGCGACGGACAGTGGCTTAAAAAATGTAACCCTACCCTTTCATAAACATTGGCCACCGTCCCGTTGTTTGAAATTGCGACGCGCATATACATGCAATGTATTTATGCTGCGCGTATTTCTTATCGCGAAAACTTTTTCGTATCTACAGGGTGGCGCAAAAATGTATGGATTTGCAAAAGTGTTTAAATGTCTAAATGCTCATTTAGAATTTGTTAGCTAATGTAATTTTAAACTTCTATGCAAAATTTCAGTGATATTCATTAATGTTTAGTCGTTGCTCAAATCGAAACTAGTGTTTTTTGGCTGGTTTGTACTATCCGGAAAACTGTTTCAGCATTTTCTGTCATAACTTTTAAATTTGACAATATTTTTTTTGGATTCCTTTTTTAAATTTAAGGGAATTCAGTTATGAACTTATTACAGTGAAAGACGTTTTAGAAAATTAAATTCTTCTGTTTTGCATAAATTTTTCAAAACAAAAATTCCGATCCGTAACTCCAATTTTTTTAACTTTGTGCCAACATTTTTGTGAGGAAAACTGGCACCCGGGTATAATTTTTCTACTATGACGTTATTTACAATCGATTATCTCTCTAGCAGCTATAACTAAATGGGCTCATGTAGTGTATAAAGTGTTCTCAAAATGCGATTTTCGACGGTGAAGCATTTTTAAAAATTACAAAAATATGCTGTGACCCATAAAAGTAACGAATTTGTAGGTACCAATGACATCTTCTTTTGCAATTATTGGTTTGGGCATCCACGCATAATATTAAAAGTTATTTTGATATTTGAATATATATAACTCACACGATAAATCGAGAACGCGTTCACATAGAGTGCTGAAATTTTACTCGTAAAAAAAGTAAATTTAATTTCGAAAATGGCACAATTCTGGCAACTCCTTCGTAGAGTTCCCAAAACAAAAATTTGGGTTTTAACAATATATTTGGGCACTGCCCAAGAACGCATTAACGTAGAGAGCTCAAATTTGGTACGTCGTGTTTTCATAATAATAGTCAATAAAATTTTAAAAATGTACTAAAACAGACAACCACTTCTTGGTGTTGCCATACAAAACTTTGGTTTTTCACTATATATTTGGACACTGCCTTAAGAACGCGTCGACGTAAGGAGCTGGAATTTTGTAGACAGAGTTTTCATATGGATAGTACATAAATATTTTTAGGTATAGTTTTGGTATATAACACATGTTTCGAATCCTTAGCAATTGTGAAATAAATACAAAGATGCTATGTTGAAGGATATTTTATGTAGCCTAAAACAGACAAATATGGGAATGTAATTTAATGTGTTTATCTATAATGAGGCTCTGGCAAAAGTAGAAGATGAAGATATAGCAATTGTTGGTAAATATAGTTGGAATTTGGAATGCCTAACCCACAACGTTCAGAGGAAATCACTAACTTAGCGGAAGACATACAGTCTACTCTGTACTAAATTAAAACGATTGTCTAATCTCGCCGCAGGAAGTACAGTCCATTTGTAACTTCAGTAAAACAGCGCTCGGGGTGTAGCTTTCCAAATTTTATTTAAGCAAATAGCCGAATCCGCAACATCCAGTCTCAAAACCGATCTCTAGTCAATACACTTCACGCGATCGAAATTGCGAATATACGTGACTGTACCAATAGAGGCCTTACCGAAATTCGAAGTTTGGCGAGGACTGAGCGACAAAATTCCTTCTCCTTCTTCTTGAATAGTGGTCCGAGAGTAAAGAATAGAAAAATCAAATAATTGTTAATAATTGTAAAGAAAATAGTAAGTTTATTTAGATAAAAAGAAAAGTAATAAAATAAAGTGTGTAACAAGTAAACTATTAAAAAAAATAATCAAAAAGAAACAAGACGAAATTATATAAAATTACAAGTTAATGACTATGCCGAGCCGTAAGTAGCAAATTTTCAAATAAAATCCATTAGCATATATAATAATAATATAAATGTTTAGCCGCCTAAAAAGGCTGAATTACAATGGACGCAACGGAACGCAACTGAACGGTGTGAAATGTCAAATTTACGCAGTAAAACGGACGTCAAGGTTAGCTGCTTACAATGGTCGCATGATTAATTGAAAGTGACAGTGACGTTTCACCCAAAAATTTATAAACAAATATGGATAAAATCAAAAAACTCTTTTCATTCCATTTCCACTCTGCTTATTACACACTTACCGCAGCACAGTTTCGCTTGACGGAACAAAATAAACAATCCCAAAGCTAATTTGAGGTTATGTTTATCCGTTTAGTTGCGTTAATTTCAGATTTTATTAAACTTGCTGCGTACGACTGCGTTTTCGTCCGTCCACTGTGCGCAACTCCATTTGAAAAGCATACAAAGAAAACCGGTTTGACATTTGTCTCCGTTCAGTTGCGTTCCGTTGCGTCCATTGTAATTCCGGCTTTTTGAGTATGGGAGTATGAAAACAACCACAGACTACGTATGACAAGCCAAGGATTTAATAAAAGTTGTTCAAAGAAAAAAGTTAAAAGGGAAAATAGACCACGTGGAAGCAAGCGTAACATTGAGTACTGCGGCGACCTAGCCAGATATAGAGATAAGTAATAATAAAAATAAAAGGAATTAATTGTTAAGTGCTTATTAATTAATGCCATTGCTAGATGTTTATTTAATTAACTGTTTTATTTACATATATGCATGCATTTTAGTTATATGTGCTAAATACGTAGACCTTAGAATTTAGTCAGTGATAGCATATACAGGCGGCTAGCGAAGCAAAATCAGAGTATGAAATTAAAATTGCAAAAAAAAAAAAAAACAAAAGAGAGATCAATTAAATAAATAAAAAATAAATAAAATCGCATGTATAAAGTGTATACTGTTTCAAACAAAAAGGAGCAAGAATTCATCCCGAATCAAAGAACAAAATTACGCGTAAAGAACTTAAAAGAGGGCAAAAGAGCCACCAATTTCGTCATCCTATGGACTAACGAATTGCTCTCATCCGGGTAAATTTGCCACAAAGCAACAAAAAACAATGCTACAGGGGTGCGGGTGAAATGAATGCCTGTTGGAAGAACGTTATGCGCACATGTCAGGCCAACCGCAATTATGAGAGGATTTCTGTAAGAGTGATGAAGAAGTAAAATCAAATCTGTACCCTCATCTGCAAGCTAATACTAATGATACCCAATGATTGTATGAATGAGCCATTTTGGCTCTAAAAAATGAACCTGCTGGCTATAAAACAAAAACACAAATTTCTGAAGTTTTTTTTTTTTTTTTTTATAATATTAAACTAAGCTCAAGGGATACCCTCAGCAAATTGTAAGCCACAGAAAAGGCAGAAGATGGCAGACTATTCCACATTCGCGCATTTCGGAATAAAAAAACATCACGGGATTTTACTGGACACCTGAAAGTATTATGAATGGTGAACGGATGTGCGCAGATTACAACGAAAGTGTTGCGTGTAGGAATTAATCTAAAAGGAATCAGACTAGATATTTCATCAGAATATTTACGGGGAAATTACTAAATACATTATCGGTAGACACAATTATGTACTATATATAGAGCGGACCACCTGTTATCCTGTAGACAAGGACAAACGTTGCAATTTGCGGGAATACATTAAGGGGTTAAAACACTGTAATAGCCTTAGAAATAGGGTTTTTTGGACAATTTTTTTTTATGTAAAGAAAAGTAATAAAATAATAATATTCATGGAAGTTATTAAGCATATATTTAAGTGTACAAGAAAAAAAATTATTAAAAAAAACTATTAGTAAATGGTGACACCAGAGCCATTTTCGCAAGGCTTGTAGAATTTAAAGCATTCTGCAGCACGCAGTGT
Organism: Dioctria rufipes; assembly: GCA_963924295.1. Classification (NCBI taxonomy): domain Eukaryota; kingdom Metazoa; phylum Arthropoda; class Insecta; order Diptera; family Asilidae; genus Dioctria; species Dioctria rufipes. The sequence continues at coordinate 41,086,385 of OZ002744.1, read as the reverse complement.
AGCTGGTGCAATTTTGAATTTGGAGAAAAAAAAATGCTTAGACTACATGCTCATAGCTAGTGAAGTACGTAGGGGATTTTGAAAATATTCATTTTTGTAGGATTGGCGGGTATTTAAATGAAATCGTTCAATTTTCGACACAAGAAGTGGTAATCATTTGTTAATAAATAATGTCTAAAAGGACGTATCGAAAATCCCGTAAGTGTTACGCCTCAAAACATTATTTTAAAGATATTGTTAAAAATTCAAATGAAAGGAATGGAAATTGTTGCACTGAGAGAAAAAATATGGTAGCAGTTAGTTAGCAACAAACATATAATGGTTATTTTGGTCATATTCGCACACAAATACTTTCAGCTATTATACAAATATTTAGAATTATCATACAGGAATGACTGACATGCTTCTAAGACTCATATTATGAAAGCCTTTACTATAATACATGATAGTTGGAACCACATAGATATCTTGTTTGCAGGAATTATAATATTTACAACATGTAATGTTGAAATTGTTCACAACATCATAAAACTATAGCTATAGTAAGCATTCTATGGTTGGATTTGTATTTGTGGCAACTATATTCCAGTCATCGAAATGATATTGTTATATTGAAATCATTATAATTGTATTCATAATAATGTTGTTACAAGAACAATACTTATATGATACCGGCAGGCAAACCGAAGTCGTAGTCTCAAACATATCTTCGGTAACTAGATAGTTCTAGCCACTCAATGTTTCCTAAAATTTGCCTTTAAATATTTAAATGAAATTTTCATTGAAGTCCAGTTAAAACTAAGAAAAAGCTATAATTTGGTCTAAGACCAGTTTTGTCTTAACTTAGAGCTCAGATGAATGCTCCTAAATATTGCCACTCTCTGTTTTTTTTTTTTTTTTCTAGAGCGGTTCATTGGATTATGAGAACTCTTCGTTACATCAAAACCATCTGGAATAGATGTTTCCCACAATACCAAGATAATCAGAAAACATATTCTGAGAATGGTCACTTATATAGCAAAAACAGATTTAAAAACTTCAACATCATTAACAGATGTTAGCAACCCGATTAACGTAAAGTTTTACAACAACAGTAAAAATAATAATTTTTTAAATACTGGCATCAAGGAGGACTCGATTTGGAATTCAATGGATTTTTTCCATGTAACTAATAATTATTCCGTGGATATAATGCATGACCTTTTGAAAGGAGTATGCCGATATGATATTCTAGTTTTGCTTGAAATTTTCATAAAAAAAAATTTTTTTTTCCTTAGAGCAACTTAATTACAGAATTCTAACTTTTAATTACGGGATTTTAAATATTAATAAGCCACCATTGTTTAATGTAGACTCTTTAAAAACAAAAAAATCAAAATATCAGCTGCAGAAATGTTTTGTTTTATTGAAAATTTTGCTTTTTTCATTGGCGATTTGTTTCCTGAAGATTCTATTGAGTGGGATCTGTACCTTATTTTACGTAATATACTAAACATTTGCTTTTGTGATGTAATTCACAAAGATCTATACGCATTCTTAGAGAATCTTGTTCGAGAGCATAACTCTTTGTATTTGCAAATTTCCGAATTGAACCTCACTTTGAAATTTCATTTACTGCTTCACTACGCTACATACTATAATGAAAAATGTGGGGCCTTTGAAACAGATATCATCAATTCGTTTCGAGGCATTTCATCAAAAATTAAAAAAAGACAGCTTATAACAGCAAATGCAAAGTAAATATAATTGAAACGATAAGTATTAAAAATTCTATCAAATTGGCTAATTTTATTCTAAATTACGATGAATTAACAACCTTTCCCAAAATTCACGGCAGTTTAAAAAAGATAAATAAGGAAATTTTTGAAGAATATAGCTTTAAATGCAATGGATCAGTGTATTCTACTAATTTCGTTAAGTTTGATGAATTTCACATCAAACCTGGTACTGTGCTGACTTTAAGAACAACTTTGCTCAAATTGATTTCATATTAAAATATAAAAATAATTTTTATTTTTGTCTCTCTCTTTTAAGAACTGTTTGCTTTTATTCACATTATTTCGCTTATTTAGTTGACAAAGAATATACTTACTTCACTGTTCCAATAGAATCGGTAAATTTAAGATTAATTTCATGCATTACAATTCCCACTAATAATATGCAATTCTATTCTATATAGTATTTTACCAGAATAATTATGTACTAATATATTATGATAGATAATAGTAAATTTTTATATGTACACGTATTAAGTATAGTCCACCAAATTTCTGCAATAAAAATCTTAAATGTGAACTGATGTTTTATACGTTCGAATTCCTTTTGAAAAAATAATCAACATTATATTAGGTTTGTCATTTAAATATATAAACTTGCTTTTATACTTTTGCAACACTGTATCTGAATACTCGATATGAGCAGTCGCACATTGTACTTACGCATTTATTTGATTTGGCAAGAAAATATAAATGCTCTTATATAGTTTAGTTAACGCAAATATTTCATATATTATACCAACCATAAGAACATATTCCCCTCAACCGTTACTAAGGTTACCTTTATTATGGGTTAAATTTATGAGAAACATGAGCCATGTTCACTACAAATAACAATGCTGGAGAAGAAAATTGTGTTCATTTAACCCAACAATTGCAATGGTTACCTCGATCATTATAAGTGTTGTGAGATTAAATCCAATGCTTCCTAGGACATAACAATATTATCCTGATAAATAAATTTATTTTAATCGACTATGTTTTGTCGTTGTGACAACCATAATTCCTTTCTTTCTGAATCAAATTATATTCGCTCTAACAATATTATATATGTAACATGTTTACTGTAAATATAGTTTACAACTATATTACAGTTCTTTAAAAATATGATTGCAAATACCATATTTTTTCTCTGAGTGTGGAGTTACACTGCGTGCCGTTTTGAAAAATCGTGTTTCGAGAAAAACACGTTTAAAGTTTTGAAATGAGTTATTGACATGAAAAATTGGACTGTTTAAATTTTACATGTACTGACGCTAAACTAACGTACTATGCTTGGAAATGAATTTAACTGAACATAAACACTTCCTAACAACATTACGTTACTGTGTTAGCGTCAGTAAGGTAAGAAAGCACGTTTCCAGTAGGGTTTATTTGATGCAGGTAGTCATTTCGAAGCAGACTGACGGGCTCGGTGAGGAGCCTAAAAATGCAATGATGAAAATTCGTTACATATATTAATCTTTATGCCTCATATTCTAAAAGGTTCAACGCATCTTTTAATCCAATAAAAAAAAAATTGATTTTCTGAAAAATTTACAGTGGTGTTGCCCCTTAACAAAAAATCATCCTTCTTGCGCGAGCAGCTCTACGTAGCCTATTCGCGGGAGTTCAACGCACGAAATCTCCATGTATACTAGATCCAAATAGAAAGACTGGAAACAGTGTTTTACCATAAAAGTTGTGATGTTACTTTCAAAAACGAAAGCTATATATTCTCTTTTCATAGCGAATTGGGTAGAGTTTAGGGAAACGCGGAAAAATTCATAATTTTATTGAAATTCTTCCAATTAATTTTACTCTGCTAAAAGTATACATTTTATACCTATAAATAGTGCCATTAGAATTATTGTCATCTGAAGCGTGATTTATTCAGTATAGCTCTTCAAACATGAAACGCGCTTAATTCCCCGTAAAGCGCAATGCTAAAAAAAATTCAAACGACACGTTTCTCATACATATGCAATTTGTATATTGCCATGGTGCCTATTATAAAGAAGGCAGTGAATAAGCGTATAATAATTCTCTTCCAAACACAATAATTAGAAATTAAATTTGAATTCAAATTATTTAAATTTGTGTAAAAGCTTCCTGGAAAATCCAACTAAATTATTCAAGCCTTCATAAATATTTTGTATATTTCAAACATTAGAAATTGTTAATTATTCCCATTGAAAAGCTCCGAACTCACTCTTTAAACCCACAGGTAAAAATCCTTCTTAAAATTACTGATATATTGTTATTAAGATGATTTAGAAGAAACGCAATTTTAAAAAGGGCTTTTCCAATTACTTAAGGAATCCCATCGCACCGCAAGGAAAGCACCTCTTAGTTGTATTGAAACACATTTGTCTTGTCTGACATTGTCATATCCCTAATTTGTCTGATTCTTCGCTTCGGTGGAAAATGTTTGGCGAACGAATGAAAAGTTGAATGTAATTTTCGCAAATTTGTCTTATTTGTCTGTTTCCATCAGGCAACAGAGGTGGCAAACCTTTTTCTCTTTTTATATGGATGAATTCTTTAGATACACACACACACATACGCACACACACGCCAACACACACTTACATTTCCCTGACTATTGTATCATTTGGAAAAACGAAAAAAAAAGAATTCTATTTTCTCGAGTTTCTTAAAAAAAAAAAGTTTGAAGCACAGATGAGATGAACAATACGCTTTCCTGCCACTAAGTGCTTTCTTTTATTTTGACCAGTTTTGTGTAAAACTCAATTTTCTTTAATGAACCGTGTCTGTTCCCAGGGCATGAAAAAATGCGTCAAAATGTGTTGTACCTACTTAGTCCTGTATAGCTTGTTGCTTTTTATAAAATTTTATCACACCAAGGATTCGTTTTACGCGCATTCTGTTCTCTATAGTCAGTATATATGTAGGTGGTATTTGGATGTAGCTTTTATGTATACATCTCTACGTATGGATTTATATAGGATGGGCTTGTTAAGGAATCTTCTTCCCTCCTTCATTTGGGATGCATATTCCAGGAACTCATGTCTCAAGGGAGCTGTTTTCGTGGGATATACACATTTATCATACTCATCAGTTGACGGTTTTATTTTGTGTTTTTGTGGAAATTGTTGAAGTTTTTCCGTGTGTTGAATGAACATTGAATAAAAGGTAAAATGATTTTACAGCTTGTAATTCAAACAATGTGAATATCTGTCTGACTTTGACGAGAGATAGATATACATATTTATTTGTATATCTACACAAAGAAATTCTCCTATGGTTGGTTGGCATTTATGAAGCTCCTGAAAATTAGTTTGAAGAAGGATTTCAAAAGTTCAACTTCATATTTTCCAAGAATGAATACTCATTAAAAGTATAAAGGGAGTTCGAAACTCATCAGCCACTATATTTAAGGATTTTATAGTTTGAGTCGAGATATAGAGTAAACGATATTTAAACTTTTATAGTACAATCGTAAGATGAATATTTATCTTTTAATGTAAATTAAAAACTTCCAAACATTTATTTAGTTTGCATAATAAATGAAAATGACAGTGTATGCGGAAATCACCAATTTGCGTCCAGTCTAAGTGAGTTTGCGGCCATTAAGGTACCAATTCGCGTCTAGGTTAAAATAAACTATAAAAACTGCTTTTATATGGGGGTGTTAGCTGAATAAATGTCATTTTGTAAGCTACGACTTTATTAGGTTTTCATTATTCCTGATTTTAAAAGCCATTAAAAAATAATTAGTTGTGATCAAATTCACAGGAACATAACATTCTTCAGATTAGAACTAATTCAATTCAAATTATGTTGATGCCATTATGTAATCTTTTAAATTTCATTAAATTAAAAGGAACAAATCAAGAAGGAACATAAGAACTAAAGCAAATTTTTAAATTAAAATTATGTTTACTTCAACATGATTTTTAGCCAAGCTTGAGACTGTTGATTTCTCCTCTCCACTTTTATTATGGATTGACAGTTTTTGATTTGGTGGCTTAGACAGTGTTACATCTGAAGCTCACCCTATAAAAGCTGGTGTGCCCCAGGGCTCTATTCTCTCTCCGTCTTTCCTCTAAAATTTCATTAATAATCTGCTTTACCTTACTTTCAATCCCATCCATTGTTTTGCCGATGACAGTACCTTGATTTCGATTATTCTTTTTGACACTTTTGTGGACTTTGATATTCCCACATGTGTTAAACGAGATCAGAGAAAACCACACTGATGAGACCTTTCTAATCGCTGGATCGAAAAGTTCGATATTTATCCTGCACCTCAATGCATTTTGTATTTTGTAATTTCAGTCTAATAAGGACGAAAAATTTCCAGCTTAAACGAGACTAAATGCAAAGATCATTGAACAACGATTTTGACAATATCCGCGCTTGTGCAAAGTGATCGCGTCGAATTCCATGCGCCTAAGATCCAAGGTTATCTCGTTTCTTTAAAACAAGATCATCACATAACAACTCCCGTTTTTTTATGGAGCATTAGTTGAAAACACTAACATCTTCTGATTGTAACATATGTATTATGCTAGGAGGAAGTGCGTATAAAATTATCCCATTTTCCTGAAAAACTGGCATAGCTCCAATATTAAATGGGACTTGTGGCCGTCAACAAAACAGTTCACATGTATTTTTTTACTAATTATCAATTAATCATTAACCCCATTTGCGATATATTCTCATGCAGCCTGACTCAGAGCGAACTAAAAATCCGTCTTCTGGCATGGATATTGACTACATGCCTTGGTAGTCATACGTAGGAGAAAACAACTGTTTCTTCAAATATGACTCCTGCATTTATCTCCTTTATAAAATTTTGCAGCTCATTTAACCATTTTGGAATAACCTCTTCAGAAAACCTATTTCTGGGTTCGGTTAGGCCTTTGGGAATTCAATGTGCTAGCTCTGGATTATAATTCAGGAAAAGGTCATACCATTTTCGCCCTGGTCGACCATTTTTGATGGATGTATTCGTGCCATCGCCTTGCTCATTTTTTTGGGTTCTGTACCCGTAATAAGCCTCCGCTTATGTGTCAGCCAGCGGGCTGTATCTCATAAACTGTAGTATGTTGGTATGTAACATATTATAATTATATTTAGATGAATAAATAACTAAAACAATCAAACAATCTACACTACCGACATATAGTTGGGGGTACATTTAGTTCAACAAGTCGGAGCCAACTTCATGATAAGAGGGCCGCCAGGAGAATTGAACAGAACGATCAGCGCCTTTTACACCGATCTGACAAGGTAACGAGAAGGTTATAATCTGAGCAAAAAGGAAATATATTTGTTAAGGAAAAAAAAGGAAGAAGAGCAAATTAAATACAAATTAAGTATTAATGTGTATAGTCAAAGTAGTGACACATGTAATAAAAAGCAAAATAGAAACGGAGAAGAAATTAATATTTCGAAATTATTGTGAAGGGACCCCTTTGGGTAAGTTATATGTAAGATTTATAGGTTAAGCGCATTGAGAAAATGGCTAGAACGAAATGGTAAATCCTTAAATGTATAAAGGGTTGCACGTAGATGATAGAAGAAAAGGTTAAAAGATAATCAAACTAAAAAGCAGAACAGCAAATTAAACAAAACATAAGTGGTACGGGAGTCAAGGAGGTGACACAATTAAATGTACCGTTGATGAATGAAAAATGCCGCCCGTTATATAACAAATAAGGCCACTCGCTAATTATAGAAGGCTCAAACCGAGTCGGAAACTACGCCAACGGAAAGCGTGTGCCCATGCGGATGAGGCAGCTCAGTGTAGAACAAGTGTTGTAGACTTTAGAAATTAATTTCCTTTACTTATGATAAGTTTACAGAGTTATTTATTTCTATATTAATAATTCATCCTAACACCAGATGTACTTTTTTGTGGTTTATATTCGTGAGTAGGTGTAGCGCTCCGGAGCTAGCCATATAAGTAGTATAGGTTTTATGATTGTGTAAAGTGCTGAGAGGCGAATAAAACAGACAGTTGAAATATTCACAGAATGTGTATTTCCATTGCCACTATAATAATAAATAATAAAATTAAAAAAAAATTAAAAATAAACAGGGGCCTCTATATAAGAATCGTGATATTTTTTGGCGTGTTTTGCTCGAACTTAACAATTGCTGTATATCTTGAATCGTAACAATAATTTTTTTTATGTATATAAGATCTTTATTAAACGTTATAAATTGACTCTTAAAAAAAAAAAAAAAAAAGCCTTGCAAAAAGGAGAAAAGGCTCTAACTGACTAATATAAAAATAACAATATACAAGTCAATAGGGACAACAAGATAAACTAACATTTAAAGGCACAAAAAAGCACAAACTAACACAATGTTCTGAAAAGAAACAAAACAATTTTGGAAAATGCCTAAAAGTTGAAATTAAAAAAAACTATTTACTTGTCCCTATTTTGACAATAGGGTAAGTGGCAGTTCCAAGCGGATCCAAATTTCCCAAAAATTATCTAATAAAAATTATTTCCTAAACGATCCGAGACCCAAACCGAATTAGAAACTAATAACCGAATGACTGAAAAAATTTACGCGATACCGTAATAGAGTCCCGCGAGAGCAACCTGTAGTATCATGGACCTTTATATACTCCCCTCATCATCCCTCCAGCTGAGCATCTATAACGAAGCGCTTGTCCTTCCCACAGCACCTGCAACGGTTCCAAAGCGAGGAGAAGCCCCATGGACTAGAGTTGCAAATGCTGTGGCCTGATATAACCATCGAAAGACAAGAGCGCTGTCCTGCACCGACGATAGTAGCTGCCATGTCCAGTTGAATGTGTCTGCGTTCATTGCCAGATATTCAAGACGTAAACGTCTCTTGAATCTGTGAACGAAGTGGCGCTTAAGTGCTTGTGCGTGGTGTTGTGAGTCAGTGTTCTGGTTCCCATCTTCGACTCTCATGTAGTACAAGTGAATTGTAGATTTGGCCAGTGCCAACATAAAGCTAATCAAACAATTCACCCGACTACTAACCTTTGGTCCCCATAGAAACGATTTCCTAGTAATGCCGAAATTCGGGTGGATAACTGACACATATCGCGCCTTCACCAGAACAAACTGTGCAGATCCTCGGAACCCGCCGGTCGATATGTGAAAACTGATTAGGATGCATAAGACTGTGATGCAACAATTTGAATGCTACATCTTTGTAACTAGAAGGATAACTGTAGACTACTCTGAAAATTATCCCTCCCTTCACGCCCATATTCACCCTGACGTGTGTTCGCAATCTGTTGCATCCTGTATACTCCGGAGGTCGTATTGACATAAGCACATCACGGAGCACACGTGTTGTAAGTGTGGTGAAAGGTGTGTGAGGTGGTCTGTTCAGAACGAAAATGTCTTCCAACTTAGTGCCAGAGGCACTGGTCCCAAGTAGGCGAAATCTCTCACGCGCAGAAGCAGCCAGGTCATGTAGTTGTGCAGTGTTAGTGTTTATTCAACAGTTTTCAGAGGTATCAATAATATTACCGAGAACCGTCAATGTATGCGTGTCAGCTTCAAAACCTCGAGCATAACTGAACACTGAATCTATTAATTCAGGATTAAACATGATTGGAATCGACGTGAGTTGCGTGTACCGTAAAGCAACAGAGAGCAGGTAGTAATACTCCCTTAAGCCGATCCCTCGATCCCTCCCAGTACATTCACCCACAGTTGAGAAATTAATGTCTCTCAATGGCAAAACACTCTTTGGAATGCACGCACTTGGACACACCTTGATTTCACAACCAAGTTAGTGAGACCTAATCCACCTCTCTTGACTGGCACACATAGCGTGCTTTCAGCAACCCATCGTCTTCCGCACCAAAAGGCGTCTATAGCTTTTGCTTGAAGAAGGCCTACGAAGCCTTCATAAAACGTCTCAGACTTTAGCAGATGAACCATGGACGAGGTAATCAAATAGTTTATCACGACTGACCTTACCATTAAGGATAATGAAAACAGTCGACTACGCCATGAGTTTACAGCTCTAGAGAGTTTCTCAAAAGCGATGCGGCTATTTTTTGATTTACTCTCCCGTCCGATATACACACCTAAATACTTCAGGCAAGTATTAGTCCATTGTATGTTCAGTGGAGTATCAGTACGATCTCTCCACCTTCCACACCACAAGCCTTTACTCTAACTAAGATTGATTTTAGCGCCCGAGATAGGAGCCAGAACTTGCCCTTGATTCTTAATCAAAATCGCTGAATCTCTATACAGTTTCCCGACGATATCGAGCCACCTGGACGGAAGCCCAAATGCCTCGAGAGCAGTCAAAAGATACTCGTGCGAGACGATGTCAAAAGCCTTTTACTGGTCAAGTAAAATCATGGCCATTTGTGTACCTGTCTGTTCATGGTAGGCAAACAAATGTTATGTTGTCGTAGATACTATGACCAGAAATACAATAGCACTGTTCCGGGTGTATTACCGAAGCAATCACTGAGCGGAGTATCACCCCTAATGCTTTGCAGACGATTTTGTAGTAGATTACTGGCCTGCAGTTCCCTATCCTCTGAAAATCTCCTTTCTTTGGAATCAATCGCATAACACACCTCCTAGAAGGAAAGTCTGAATGTGTCTCAACCGCCAAATTGAAGACTTCCAAAAAGTCAGGAATTAATAAATCCCTGAATCGTATGAAGAATTCTGGAATCAAGCTGTCATAACCAGGTGAAGTGTATCGCCTTAGATTCTTTGTTGCAGCGATCATATCCTCCAATTTGATTACTGTATCCGGGACGACCAAAATTTTTATAGCTATTACAAAATAACGATAAAAATTTAGCAACAAAATTTTAATGTGGAATTTTAAAAATAATAAATAGAGCTCTTATCATATAGAAAATTTTGTTGAGCCATTTATGAAGAACTTTCATTTCATATCCAGCAAAACTTAATCGTAGTCACACGTTCAATATTTTTTTTTGTTCTATTTAAAAAAATAATGTTAAAAGAGAAAAGCTTGGACTTGTCAATACTCTTTCTTAAAAAGAGTAACAAGATACAGGTCTTATGGTCGGCCACAATGGACAGTTTTATTTAGTTTTTATATTACTCAATTGCCATTTTTTTACCAAAATTACTAGATTAAGACAGCTTTAAATTTCTAATAGTAAAAAAAAAACACACTTGCAGCGTCAATGCTTACGATAGAAAATTAAAAGAAAACCAAATAAGCATTTAAGAAAAACACTTGAACAAATCAAAAGCGAAATAGGAATTTTGATTCCCATTTTCGTATATATATCAATAATGACGAGCTCAAAATTATTTCTTCAATACATGGCAAACAAGTGATAATTCACAAAAAAAAAAACAACTGGTCAAAATTACTGATATTTTCATAAATATTATGATCAGGGAATCAACAATAAAAACCAGAAAAACCTTATATTTAATATTTGGAACTAATTCAATATCGACTTTTAAAATTACAACTTTAAATAAGTACAGTCCGGTGAAATTCAGTAAAAAGTAAAATAAAACGAGTTCGTTTATTCCACTATTTTTGGAGTGTACTGAACTTTTTTTTTGGTCATAAAACCCTTTTACAAATCCAATGTGACTATTTTATGACCGAAAGATTAAACAAAAAACTTTCAACTTGTACTGTACTTACCAATAAAAAACCAAACATATGATCGACCATAAAGTTGTTGTTTGTACATTTCACATAGGACGCGACGTGCAGCAACTACATAGAAAAGGCCTACAATTATTCTAGCATCCTGTCGCCTTAGATTTCTAACAGCATCAGCAGGATCGGACAGAAATGATTGTCTTGTAACTATTTCGATGCCAGCTTCCATGCATCGATTTTCTAGATCTTCAACAGTCTAAAAAGAAAAATAAAAACAAAAAATTGAAATAAATTTTATTTACATTAATTTTCTTATTTAAAATTTAAATAATTTAAATCACCAAGGTTAATTATAAATTGAACTGAGTTGCACCACAATTAATTACATTTGATTGAATACCTTTAACCGCAAAATAAAATAAATATATTTTCGAAATTAAGTGCCGTCCGGATAATGTATCCGGCCAAAAAAAATTAAACGAGAAGAGAAAATATGTAAAAAATCCCATCACTGAAAACATCTTTTATAAATTAAATTATTCGGGGGTCGCTGTAGAGCTATTTGTTTATTTATTTATTTTTCTCATTTTTTTTTTAGTTGGTTGTTTTAAATAAGCAAAACCAATCAGGAATATATACGACCTCCTCTTCCTCCGCCTCCTCCTCTCTCCCTAATAGAGATGAAGGATTTGTAGTTCTGTGTGTTGTCGTATGGAGTATGATTGCAAAATTTTTCCAAGGATTCGTATTAAAATTTTCAACAGAAAAGCTTTTTTTCAGTGTTGCTTTTAAAAGTTGAATTATTTGTTGATTGCGGAATTTTGCGGTGATATTTATGAAATCATAACGGGAGAGCTCTTCAAGCAAACATGTACCTACATTTCCGGTAATATTTGCCAACAAATATATATTCTCTGGTAGTTTTGAAAATATGCTGAAAATAAATTCATGTTTTGTATGTATGCACGTAAGTGAAATGATTTTTAATGGATTTTTTAATATCATCACAGATATATGAAGAGAAGAGAAGAAGTGTGAAGAAAAATCTCGAATGCAATTTGATTTTTTAGTTTATGAATTTAAGATTTTTTTTTTTTTTTTTCAGCAACAGAAACTAGACCTTATAATATATTATTTATGTGTAACTTTGTATGTATGTATGTATGTAGGTTAGGTTACCTAAGAGTGGTGCTACTAGAGCAATCCAGCCTGCTTCACTTAGACGTGCAGCGCTGGTCTATTGTGTTCTTTGATATCATGGAATAACCCTTTGAAAGAGATCTATATACGTCCCCTTATCCTAAAGAAGCTCAGTATAAATCTGAGTGCTTTATTTTGAAGCTTCCCCAGATTTGAAAAGAAGAATTGACATTAATAAGATACGTGTTGGTATTTTCTACTTACAACTCTTTCAGAAATCGTTTGCCTCTATTCCCAGCATAGTCTCCTATGGTCCACTGACCCGTAATGACCCCTACTAGATTCCTAATATTTGTTCTACTGCCATTAAGGTGTTTTCTTGTCCACATCCTGCTATACGCAGGCAACAATTGCCCCGAAATATGGCAGGTTTTTCTGTTGACCCCCCAAAAGCTTGCCTTTTTCTAGGCGTCCCTAATGGTCTGCCCTTTTAGAGCTGCGATTGAGATTCTCACATAACCCGGGGGTTACAGCTGCAAGTACAGTTTGCATGCAAGCTGCACTGCCCTACTGCTTGCTCGTGTAACTTATACTGCCATGCTGGCAGTTCAGCTTTCAGCGAACTTACATGATGAAAAACCATGTCAGCTGAGGTAATAGTAATTTGACATTATGCAGTTTTCAAGATGGCGGAAATGAAATGCAAGATACCCTGTCTGTAACGGGACTGGTACCTCCGATCTTATTTGCAACGAATAAAAGAATTGTACTTGGGCTATACAGGTAATACAACCCTTATGGGCGCTGTCAGGGCGAACCACGTGAAGGTTAAGATATGCCCGTGTTCAAGTATGGATAGGCTTCGAGATTCACCATTCGGATCTTGCTGACCATGCATACTAACCATATAAGCACTACTAACATACATACTTGATTTCTGTTATTCATCAACTTATTCATCAACTAAGCTATCCTTTTGGCCCCTGCGCAAGAGGTTATGTCTGTCTTTTTCTTCTCTCTCTCTCTGTCTCTAGTTATAATAAAGTACAGAAAGCTGTCAGGATTTTACGTGAGCACCTGCCATTATGGCTTAAACTCACGGCAGTCTTAATGCACGGATTAGAAGACAAGCAACAATCAACGCACTCGAGAGTCAGAATATATTTATATTTGGTCTCAGAAGTACCAGTTTATGTCAGTCCATGGTTGACATTGGACTTATTGGTTGAAGCGAGACCTACCTAAAATCTCTTCCGATCTGTGGGTCACGGCAACCGGTTGATTTAGCACAACTACACGCCGTGAGCCAATCGTCTAAGCATACATTAATAAGCGAGCATCCTTCAAATTCAGGGACACAGTATGCAGTTTTGACAAAAGAACAAACTACTCTGTTTAGAGAAGAATGTTTGCTTAAGTCATGCAGACTCGGACTATCACACTCTGCCCGCATATGGACTAACCACAACCACTACGATGCTCCCACAAGGGGGCCTTCCCACGTTGAGGCGAATATTGCTACTAATGGCAGAGCTATTCGGGGCTCCTCAGCCCCGTAGTACCACGTTAACAATGTCGGCTACCCAACTAGTATGGCTTTGTATAACATGATCGTACGATCATGAGTACTTCCAGTTGACCTTCATGCAGATCCTTAAACGTTACTGGTACTTCCGTTCGGGCTTAATCATATTAGCACTTATAAATAAGTGACAGCAGTGGACCACGTAAAGGTTAAGATCCGCCCTTCAAGTTAGAAGAGGCTTGAGACTACAGCTTGTAATCTTATGCTACCAAAGTACTAATTCCAAGCAGTTGTACTAGGTCTTATACATGCAGGCCCCACTATGAACACGCACTATCATCAGAAATCAGAGTATGCACATTGCTCAGCACACGAAGCACGGAGGAGCATTTACACGGCCCTTTCCTTTGCTTGTATCCTCCGTTGGCAGCACTGCGCATCACTAGCTCCTTTTGCACTTGTCATATAATGAAGTGTTTTTTTTTTCCTTCATTATAGCTATAATTTGGAAAAATGTGCTAGATTTAACATATAATATAAATGTGGAGCTCTGCTGTGCATCTGCCAATTTCAAAAATAAGAAGAAGAAATGCAAAGAAATGCCAATCACAAATTTATTCTTTTTATACCCTAGATGAAATCATAGGGGTATACTAAGTTTGTCATTCCGTTTGTAACACCTCGAAATAATGATGGTAGAGCAAAATGGATTGGACACCCATTCATAATATTAAAAGTTATTTCGATTTTTGCATGTCCGTCCGTCCGTCTGTCCGTCCGTCCGTCCGTCCGTCCGTCCGTCCGTCCGTCCGTCCGTCCGTCCGTCTGCGCGCACGATAACTCGAGAACGCGTATACTTAAAGAGCTGAAATTTTGTACACGGACTTTAAAAAAAAAGTAAAATTAAGTTCGAAAATGAGACAAATCGGGCAACTCCTTCGTGGGGTTGCCATATAAAAATTTCGTTTTCCGCTATATATTTGGACACTGCCTGAGAACGCATCGACGTAGAGAGCTGAAATTTCGTACATGATGTTTTTACTATATTAGCAAATAAAATGTCAAAAATGGACTAAATCGGGCAACTCCTTCTTGGTGTTGCCATATAAAAATTTCTGTTTTTTACGTATACTTTGAAAACGATCAGTCCAATACATTTTTATTGTACTAAAAACTTCTGCAGAATACGAAATCCTATAAAATTGGTTATTACCATTTTTTCTGTGCGACAAACTGTTCTAGAAATATATGCGAAAAACAACTTCAAAATCAATACTTGATCGGTGACCATACGAAATTTAATACGGGCATTCATCTAGGGTATCATAAGAATTGGTCTTAGACCAATTCTAGCTTTTTTACTTGTTAATATAATGTTTTTCTCATTTGTAAATTGTTAAATTGAAAAATAAAATAAATAAAAACGAAGTTTATCGCGTTAATTCGATCCATATCGCTTCTTTTGAAGTTTATCAAAACCAGTTTGACAGTACAACTTAGTTATAGAAACGGCTGTGTGCCTGCACTTTATAATGAATAATTATAAACTAATGAGTCATTAGTTATTTCGTCATTAAGAGCGCTGTGTGTCTAGGTAATTATACGCTAGACACACAGCACGATCTAATGAATCATTAGAACTAACTACTCACTCATTAAAATGCCGTGTGTCACACAGTATACGTCATTATGGCTCGAAAATCAGATGATAATGAAGTACACTAATGAAGTGTTTTCTTCCTTCATTATAGCTATAATGAGGAAAAATGTGCTAGATTTTGCATATAATTTAAGTATGGAGCTTCGCTGTGCATCTGCCGATTTGAAAAATAAGAAGAAGATATGCAAAGCACAAGGTAATTATCTCAAAATATTTTTTTCATTTCTCATTCGTTAAATGAAATAAAATAAAAATAAATAAAAACAAACTTTATCGCATTAACTCGATCCATATCGCTTCTTTAATGTCATAAGTTTATCAAAACAAGTTTTACGGCACAACTTAATTAAAGAAATGGCTGTGTGTCTGCACTTTATAATGAATAATTATGGAGTAATGAGTCATTAGTTATTTCTTCATTAAGAGCGCTGTGTGTCTTCTAAGGCATTAGTCTTCTAAGCTATTCACCATTTCACTAGATCAATATTATTCTTGTTTGTTAGCTCCGTCTACTTTCACATTTAAGCTTAGACTACTCTATGCACCTATCCATATACAACTGAAAATGTGCAACAGTTAAAAATTGTTTGTTCACTGGCCGATGATGATTATGCAGAATTGTTGTTATTATTTATTGGATGTACAAAACAAACAAAAAATCTTATTCATAACATCTTGATCTAGGAAATTTATCGTTCGTGATATATTTGAGCAGCACATTTCATTTCATTTCATTTATATTTCATACTCTCTAAACCAACTACTTACTTCTAGTATAAAGTTTCTAAATTTCTATTCTCTGAATGGGTGGGGGAGTTACATGAAAGCATAAACCAGAATCAAGCTCTATGGGAAAGTTTGCAATAAACAACAGGACTGACTTGCATAAATGCAAAATAGGACATATCTTGGCTGGCGAGAATAATGTTTCTACATAGACCCATTCAGCGCAGGGATATGTGCTGAAATTGAATGAACAAACTTTATCCAGGAGTTCCTTTTGCATGAAGTCCTCTAGATATACATAGGATTTTGGTTATTGTCCTCTTCCTGAAGCCGATATTCTGTAAGATAGAATACAATCTTGGATTTACCTATACCATTTATACATAAATTCTTAAGCTTAACTAGGTATATGCGGCAGGAGTCGTCTTGTCGTCTTCATCATCACCGGAATTCTCTTTTCCTTTCATATTTTCGAATCGTCTTTTTATTCGATTTCATCTCTTATAGGATAGAGGAGACCTTCTTTGGTTACATAACATAATAAGCTGACTGACTTGTCCTGACTGTCCTACTTTTTGGCCCTTATCATATGTCTATAAGAAATACAGGAACGCGAGTATAATGAAGCCAGACAAGAGGACAGGATTCAGATAACCTTATACTAACTGGTCTCAAGAGAAGGACCATTATGTAAATTTGCGTCATGAAGTATTCTTTGTTCTATCACATCTTCTTCTCCACTATGTCACGCAGTCGGACCTATTCCATAGGAATCTTTCTATCTTTTTTATTTTGAATTTCCATATCTGTAGAGTATCTTCTATGTATAAGTATAGTAGAGGGATGAGGAAGAGATACTTCACGAATTTAATTTCCTCTCTTGTGGGCAATTTTTATCTTTTTGATAGCAAATTAACAGTTCAGCCGAGCATATCTCTTCCCCTAAATGGCGTATACTTGTTCAATTATCTGAATCTTTAGCCAGGCCCAATATTACGAAATTATTTCGGATAATGAAAGTCATAATGGGACCTTAGAGGCTCTTAGCTATGAATCGTAAAAATCTTGGACAATCTTAAACATGGAAATGATTACAAATTTGGGTAGGTATGGTATAGGCCTGGGTAGGATAGGTAGATAGATAGATAGTTGTAGTTCCGCTAATCAATTTTTACTGTTTACGGAAGGGCAAATTTGTATACATAACAGTTTTCTATCGTCACAAAGAGGAGGATTTCGGTTGTTTGTTTTGTAATTGAATACATTTCAAGAGGTTAATTAGGTAATTACTTGAAGGATTTCGGATGAAATCTAAACTGAGTTTTGTGTTAGTTTAAAGGAAGGTTTATAAGAATATTGATAATGGATGATTGTGGCAGGTATATCTGCCTTTCATGAATTAATTTTTCTTTTGTAATCCAACTAATGTGGAAAATTTTGGATTCGATAATTTAATGGTATTTTTTTGAACATGAATGGCAACTTGGTGTAGTGTAACATTATTTCGAAATAAATTCCATATCTACATTGATTGATTGATTGAAGCAGAGGTTTGGGACCTTTTTCAAGGTCCGCGGAATGAAGGCCAAGTCAAGGCCCATTGTTCATCCTCTAGACCCATGAGCGATCGCTAATAGGTCCCCACCGGCAGTTCTTATAAACTTCAGTATTGACTCCCAACCCTCCTTGCCGGCATCGTGTAACTCGTCTAGGAGGTGCGAGCCAAGAATTCTGTAACGTATTTCTGAGAGTGCCGGGCAGTGACATAGAATGTGGGTCACTGTTTCGGACTCCTCTCCGCGACCTCTGCATATAGGATCATCAACAAGTCTCATCCTGTGAAGGTGGCCCCTGAGAGAGCATCGCCCAGTGAGAATGGATACCAGAGCTCTCAGGTTTGGCTTGTTGAATCCTAGCAGCTTATTCGTTTAATTTGGGTTTGGTTTACCCCACAGCTCCTTTGTTGTTCTACCCGTGGGATCTTCTAACCAAAGGAACTGTGTTGGCGGTCAGCTGATGTTGCTGTGCCCCGGTACCCACTGCAGGGTGGTTTTGCACTCCATTAATAATTTGCAGGTTACAAAGGGTTTAGACAAAGCTTTGACAGCTGCTTGGTTGTCTGAGCAGATGGCTATCTCTTTATTCTCAGTGTCAGAGTTAAGGACGTGCCTTCCCGCTTCCAGAATAGCCGTGACTTCCGCCTGGAAAGCCGTGGCATGGTTTTCAAGGCGCATGGAGTACTCAATTTCAGGCTCCTCACAGAAAACTCCTGCTCTGGTGCCTTCCTCGGATACCTACATACAGAGTGATTCGAAAATCTATACATAAACCTGTAGGCCATAAATGCATGGTTTATTCAAAGAGAAAGTTTTTAAAAAAATAGCCCAAATGTCGCAATCATTTCAGGGTATCAGCAAAAAGGAAAATCTTGTTCTCACTAATACCTAGTTCCCGTATAAGGCTACATTAGTTGTTCCCATGTCGAAAACTGCTATCCACTGACATGTCTAACATGGACCGCTGACACTACTGAAATCATGAGATCACTATTCTATAGTTGCCTCTTTTTGGTTTAAGTACTGTATTCGGCTGAACTTCAAATAATAAGTTCTATACGAAATCAACCATAGTCCAATTTCAGTTCAGTGGGTTTCCAAATGAATATATATTTTTCGAAATAGATGGCAATACAACATTTGTAATCATTCTCTGTTCCTTTATACTTTTAGGGATATGCAGACAAAAATTGCTTCCAATAAAAATAATAATTTTGAATATATTTGGAATTTGTTGAGCTTGTAATATGAATGTTAAAGTGAAAATGAAACTTGAAATTAAGATAGTTTTCACACCCTTTACAATAAAAAAGGACACATATGAAATAGAAGATCCAAGAGTTAACGTTATACATGTCAGTGAGTCTGTCACTTCTTCATTTCTCTGAAATGGCTGAATTTAAAATCAAATCATTATGGAAACAGTCTGTGTAGGGTATAACCCCGCCAAAAGCATTCATTTATTTTTTTAGAAATTCACAGAAAATGTTTCAGAATAATTTTTATTCACTGTTGGAGGAGTTATTTTAAGATTCAGTATCGATCTTCAATAATACGCATAAAAATTCTAAAAAAAATGTCCAGTAAATTTCTAAGAAAAAAATTGAGGGATTTTCTACATCACGGCGGGGCATCGTTAATTTTATATTGGAACTAGAGCATACACTTCTGCGTACACTTCTGCGTACACTTCTGCGTACACTTCTGCGTACACTTCTGCGTACACTTCTGCGTACACTTCTGCGTACACTTCTGCGTACACTTCTGCGTACACTTCTGCGTACACTTCTGCGTACTTAATACTAGTATCTGTAGTTATTGAAGTCTTCAACTTTAATATATACTATACCTGCTTCATTCACCCATACTACATAGATAAAGGGTCTTCCAATAAGAGGTGTTATTTTGATATTCAAAGAAAAATGCCATTTTTTGAGATAAATGATCGGATCTTTATTTCGTTATAAAGAGGAAGGCATGCCGTTAATAATGAAAAATAACATCGGCCAAATGACTACCACGACCACGCCTACAGGACCATATCCTTTTCATGAAATTTTCCATAACCAAATCGCAAAGTGGCTGCCCTATGTCCTCGATAGCCTCACGAATTCCATCTTTGAGGTCTTGAATCGACGCTGGGCTGTTGGCGTAGACCTTATCTTTCACGTGGCCCCAAAGGAAGAAGTCGCAAAGTGTTAAGTCACAAGATCTCGGTGGCCAATTGTGATCACCTCCTCGAGAGATAACACGGTCCGGAAACTTTTCCCGTAAAAGATCAATGGTTTCGTTGCTTGTATGGCACGTAGCGCCGACTTGTTGAAAGTAAACGTTGTCCAGATCAATACCTTCTAATTGCGGCCATAAAAAATCATTAATCACCTGTCGATAGCGCAATCCATTCACCGTAACTGTTGCTCCAGCCTCATTTTCGAAAAAGTAAGGTCCAATGACCCCGCGGGACCATAAACCGCACCAAATAGTTACACATTGAGGATAGAGAGGCTTTTTAACAATAACTCTTCGGTTTTCCGAGCCACAGATGCGACAATTTTGCTTGTTGACGAAGCCATCGAGGTGGAAATGGGCCTCATCACTCAAAGATGAGTTTTCGATGGAATTCCGGATCATTTTCATGCATTTCAAGGACCCAATCAGCAAAGACTCGACGTTGTTGATGATCGGCCGGCTTGAGTTCTTGTGTTAACTGAACTTTATAAGCCTTAAGACCCAAATCTTTATGCAAAATACGGTGCAATGACGTTTGTGGAATGCCTAATTCCAAAGAACGACGAGGAATGGACAAACCTGGGTTTTCTTCAAAACTTTCGGCTACAGCAGCAATATTCTCGGCTGTTCTGGAGCGACGTGCACGGGTTTTATTCTTCACATCACTAACTTGTCCCGACAGCTCGAATTTTTCTACCAATTTCTGTATTGCGGTCCGACAAGGTGCTTCACGACGACCCAAAAATGTTCGAGTTTTACGAACCGTCTATGCCACATTTTCACAATTTTTATAGTGATTTTAATAATTTAAATGCGTTGTTGTATCGTGTATCGTTCCATTTTTATTAATGGCGTAGTTTCTACTTGTCAAGTATCAAAAAATGACAGCTCCAAAAGTGACATCTACTGAAATAGCGGGCTAATTAAAATAACACCTCTTATTAGAAAACCCTTTAGCTAATAAGATCCATAATACTATTTCTAATATAAAACAAATGCAAAAGAACTAAGTACTAAAACTAAAGAGAACTAAAGATAAAGAAAATCCTAGAGCATATGCAGTCTACCGACTATAATAATAATAATTTTTCTGGGTGTCATTACCCTAATGATGTGTGCTGCCAGAGTAACCGTTTAAAGGAAGTGGCCGAGCTCGTTCGCTGGATCGAAACTGGGAGAGCGTTCTAAATGCGAACAGTATAAACAAAGTAAGAAGATTTCAAGACCAGATATTTGAAGCGAGGCAGTAGCAAGTCATTACGTCTATCACTATGCAATAAATTTATAAATTCGTATAGGTATGCCGGTTTACGTGTGTTCAGTAAGTTGTACAGAAAAAGTAATGCTCTGCGTTGTAAATATGTTTCCAAAGAGCAATCCAGGATTCGGTGTTGAAAGGGAGAAATGTGATCATATCTACGAAGCCTGAATGCGAACCTAATGGAATCATTGAAGGCAACTTCGAGCTTACGCCTACACCGTGAGTCGAGTCTTGGGAAAATATTGGAACAATGTGACAGATGCAGGAGTATCAGTGTCCTAACCAATCTTATACGCAGGATTGTGGGGAGTTGGTCAACATATAACCAAAGTCGGCGAAGTACCCCATATATCTTACCTAGTTTCATTTTAATATGGTCGCAATAGTCCATTTGTGAATTTAACACAATGCCTAAGTTTTTAACTTTCTGTACATATGGTATAGTGGTGCGATCGAACTCTATCGGGGGAAAATTGGTGGGATCGCAGCTTCCTTTGCTTACCGCTAGCGCTTGAGATTTTTTTGAGTTGAGCTTTAAATTATTGTCGATTGACTATTTTAATATATTATGAAGATCTTCGTTAATTCTGCTAACACAGTCCTTTTAAGAGCCCCATGGGAGGATCAAGGTATATTTGCACGTCATCAGCGTACAGATGAATGGAGCTATTTCTTATAACAGTTGGCAAATCATTAATAAAAAGACTGAAGAGCAGAGGTCCCAGCATTGGACCTTGTGGGACTCCGACAGACAAAGAGAGCCTAGAGGAAACAACTTCGTTCACTTTAACTCGTTGTGAGCGTTTCTCCAAAAAGCTTCCAATTAATTTCAGTGCCGGCGAGCCGAATCCAAAAAGGCTCTTCAGCTTGTTAAGAATTTTCTTGTGATCAATGCTATCGAAAGCTTTCGTGAAATCGAGTAAGACTAAGAGCGTAATGCGGTCATCATGCAGAGCGGCTCTAATGTCCATAGTGATTTTTAAGAGAGCTGTCTCACAGCTATGCACAAGACGAAAACCTGACTGCCAAGGACTCAGGGAATTCGTTCGATCCACGTACTAGGATATCTGATTTGCCATGATTTTTTCTAGTGCCTTCGCAAGAAAACGTAATAAGCTTATAGGTCTGAAGTCTTTGACGTCGCTAGGAGTGGAAATTTTATCGATTGGAACCACTAGCGCTTCCTTCCATAGAGAGGGAAATTCGCTGAACGTTAAGCAGCTATTGAACATCTTTGTAGTAGGACCAATAATGAATGGTAAGATAAGTTTCACGAATCGCGGTGCGATTCCATCGGGTCCAATAGCATCGGATTGGATAGATAAGACAGCTGTGGCGGCCACAATCTCATCAACGCAACGAAAACTGAACTCGGATCCTGAGCGAGCGGTAGGAGTGTTCAGGGAGGATGGCAAAGCGCTGATCCCATTACAGGTAGTAGCAGTAAAGATCTTATTGAGCTCATCTGCGTCAATGTCATATACGGAGCCATCACCACCATTAACTCTTAAGTCACGTAAGGCACTACAAAGCTTCTTTGGGGCAATCTAACTTGCAAGTATAGTATAAAGACTTTGCATCTCTCACCTTATGGTTTACAAGATTACGAGACTTTTTATATAAAGATAGGCTGGTGGGAGTTTTAAGTCTTCTATACTGCTGATATAAAAAGTCGCGTTCACAGATTAATTTCTTTATCTCAGGTGAGAACCAGGGACAACCTTTTATTTTTATACGTTTAGTCTGAATTGGGGGCATATTTATTTAGTAACAATGGGAGCACTTCATTGAAAGCGAGTAATTGTTGGTCTAGAGTGCGTACCGGTGGACTAACGTTCTGCTCCAAAATTAGGTTCCAGTCTGATAGGATAATAAAAACGGAACACATTGAGAACTTTGTACATATAGATATGATTTCTTCAAACTCAATTAAATATTTTAATTGCATATAAGATATCAGGCAAACTGCAATGTAATACTTAGATTGCGAAATTAACAATCGATGAAAAATGTACAAAATCCAAATGCTTGACTTTTCTGTTACTAGTGTTAATAGGAAAAAACTGTTTTTGCGTATCGGAAGAAGCACAGGAGTCAAGAATTGTTGAAAACTTTATTGAAGTTTTAACGTAGTAAGCTAAAATTAATTATCTTATGAAAAATACTTAACTGCTTAATACAGTAGGTTGAAAAAAAAAAAAACTCAATAACCCTCTTTCTATTTAATTAATTTATTTCATTTGGGAAATTTGTATAATTTTTTGACCATAACATTATCTATATATCTAAAGACGACGAACACTAAGGTATACATACTATATAATTTGTCTGATTGTTGAAGAGCCCAGACAGTGAAAAGCTATCGCTGTTATTTTTGTTGTTCTTCCAAATGCTCAAGTACAAACCCTTCCATTAAAGATTTAAAGATTAAAGATTATAAAGCCACATGACACTTCCAACATAGAAATATCGTCCAAACTTTCGATACCTATACAATGCGATTCTTTCACAAAGACAAAGAAATACACTGCGGGTATCTGCCGTAGGAATAATATTATTCTTGCATCTGTCAAAGCAAGAAAAATAAGTAGAGCAAGAAAGCATACATTGGACCATTTCTTTTAATGGCCGGTTTCACAGTCGAGTTTAAACCAAGGTTTAGTTTAAACCATCCTCCAAGTTTAAACGTAGTTTAAACCAAATCGGGTTTCACAGTGCATTCTTTTAGTAACGTTGGTAGTACTGATTAAATTGTGAACTAAATTAGTTATCGCCACCATTGTGAAGCAATTTTTCTATCAATCAATCTGTTAATCGGAAAAAGTAAGCATCAGAAAGTAAAAAATAAAAAATATGTAGTTATATTTGCTAATTTTAAATATGCCAACATTCAAAAAGGATGCAAATTTTAGCATAAGTGAAGTTGAGCTAATGCCTTCCCTAGTGCATAAAGAAAGATATATAATAGAGCGCAAGAAAGGATAAAGTGACAAACTTCTTTACTTAAATGGAACCTAGTATAAACATCAACGTCGTCCCACTCATTAAAATGATTTGGCCGATTTCTAATTACTGTCAGTTGTCGACAGAGTTGAAAATTTAACTAAAAAAAATGTTATTCATCGCTAGAAATGTCTAAATCTAAATCCATGATAAAATTATTTTCTTGATACAAACAAACAATGCTACTGTCAAAATAAAATGTCACACTTTTCAAATACTTTTATCTTGAGATTAAACCGAGGGATGGCATGGTTTAAACTCTGGTTTAAACGGGGGTTTAAACCAAACTGTGAAACTCATTCGTCGAGTTTAAACTAAATATTTGGTTTAAACTCAGACTGTGAAACTGGTCATAAGGCCTAAATAAAATTGCCACTGCGAGGGCTAACTTCGACTGGGATATCTATCAAAGTCTGACTGCAGCACTGATACTGAATATGAATATAATTGTGATACTTGCGGCTTTATTTGGCTTGTTAAATATGCTTAAATGCGTTACTTTATAACATTGTCAGCTTATTTTAACATCACACTATTATAACAACTACTTGTAACAACTAGATTTATTTAATAAAAAAACACAATATATTTTCGGTAGACAACTTTATTGTTTAAAGGCTCAATCCCAACAGGTCCATACAATGGATTGAAATTATATTTATAGATTTAGATTACATATTAGAATGAAATTAGGTGGGGGAAGCAATAAATGAATGTTATGTACAAAAGGTACATAACCAAGTTATTAGAATGAAATTAGGTGGGGGAAGCAATAAATGAATGTTATGTACAAAAGGTACATAACCAAGTTATTAGAATGAAATTAGGTGGGGGAAGCAATAAATGAATGTTATGTACAAAAGGTACATAACCAAGTTAACGGTTCTTAGGTATAGTGGTGAACATTCTCCAGTTGTGTCGAAAAGCCAGTGGTGGCGTTACATCCTCCCCCTCTGGCTACTAGGTCGATTCGACGAGGTGCCAGGATTTTGAACGTTGTCATCCTTTTGGGGTCTACCTCGCTTGCGTATTCGGCATATTCTACGGGGTGTTCCTGCACCAAAATTGCTCCAATGGCGTAACTACTGGCATGTATCTTTAGAATATATGGTTTGCTCTCATCTTTTATACCCTGCCACCAAATAGAAGCTTCATCTTGCAGAAAGAGTGGTAAACCTCGAAGCGCATTTTTATCATAAATGTGCTCTATATCCTTAAACACACTAGTTGTATTGATAAATGATTCAACTTTAGCTGGATCCCGCGAGCCATCATATCATGCAGTACATGATGAAAAACTTCCTTCTGCAGTATGCGTTTCTCTTGATGTACCAATACTGCTAATGAGCTCTCTAAACTGGTCGTTTGTAATGGCTATATTGGGATTAGCCTTATTTTCTTCAATATCATCATAGGCACTTCGTCTATTGTGCGGCATTGTAAGATGATGTTAATGATTTAAGAAGCGACTGTAGGATAAATGAATGGGTGGAGTTTAGTCTTCTGCGAGCGAGATATGTTAGCGCGCGAAGTATATATGCGACTATACGTATATATGAATTGAATGCGCAACTGCATATGCTTGTGAGCGTGCCTGACAGAGTTTGTTCTTGTCGACGTTCTGAACTGCGTCTTTGTGGAAATGTATATATGTACGAGCCTTCGATTATATACAGTAAGACGGTGCGAAAAATAGCAATAATTTATATAAGAAGAATGTAGAATGTATTCAGTACCTTTTTTGTTGTAGAAATTCTAAGAATTTAGAGAGTGTGTACAGTGCTCTTCTTGTTGTAGAAATTCTAAGAATTTAGAGAGTGTGTACAGTGCTCTTCTTGTTGTAGAAATTCTAAGAATTTAGAGAGTGTGTACAGTGCTCTTCTTGTTGTAAATTCTAAGAATTTACAGACTATGTACAGTGCTCTTCTTGTTGTAGAAATTCTAAGAATTTAGAGACTGTGTACAGTGCTCTACGTTTCTCCCACTGTGGTATTCGTAGCGCTTATTTACTTCGACTGTTGTAAATACAGTGCGAGAGTAAATGAAAAGCAATGCGACGAAAGCTACTGCTTTGCTGGCTGACTAATGACTGTCGTAAGTCGTAGCGATATACATATATGAGTGATGAGAGACTGTATACTGTATACAGTGCAACTCAGTGATGATTAAATGTTGCTATTCCGTCGTTCCTTCGGTGAACTTTTGCTTCATTTGGCTTCGACTGTATATGCAGTGCGAAAGTCTGATAGCAAAATGAGAACTCCGATTTGCAATCGAAGCGAATTCAAAAAAATTATTGGGGACTGAATTCCGTATTTCCCAAAATATTATTTTTATCGACTGTAATACAGTGCGATAATGTAATTAAATTGTCTATATGTGGTTTTTTTTTTATATTATTTATATTGGGACTGGAACAGTGCTCAATTTTAAAGTTTATAGTTTTTAAACAAAACACAATACGGCCTTTAGTTGGGCGCCACTTGTAACAACTAGATTTATTTAATAAAAAAAAACACAATATATTTTCGGTAGACAACTTTATTGTTTAAAGGCTCAAACTCAACAGGTCCATACAATGGATTGAAATTATATTTATAGATTTAGATTACATATTAGAATGAAATTAGGTGGGGGAAGCAATAAATGAATGTTATGTACAAAAGGTACATAACCAAGTTATTAGAATGAAATTAGGTGGGGGAAGCAATAAATGAATGTTATGTACAAAAGGTACATAACCAAGTTATTAGAATGAAATTAGGTGGGGGAAGCAATAAATGAATGTTATGTACAAAAGGTACATAACCAAGTTAACGGTTCTTAGGTATAGTGGTGAACATTCTCCAGTGGTGTCGTAAAGCCAGTGGTGGTGTTACACTATTCACTATTCAATACCATCTAACTCAATACTACTTGGATAAAATTTTCATTGAAGTAGTTATTGAATAACAAATTATTAACTTTTGTTAGAATCTAATTTATCGATGAAGGGAAATTACAACACTTGTTAGATACATTCTAAATTTAAATAGAAGAAAAGTCCCCGCAACATCCAGGAACCATTAGTGACTGAATTCATTAGTGACTGAATTTCTGTTAATATAATCTTTTCTAAATTGCCTACAGGTATGCTACACGATTTATTAGTTCTTCTAACTGCCGCAATGTGCGCTAAATTCACCTACACGATTTGTAAAGAAAACACACCAATAACTTCAGTGAACTTTTCCAGTCTATATTATATTTAATATATGATATGGGTTAAGTGTATTCAACAGGACTTCAGAACTATTTTGGTGATAATTAAATTAAACTTTAAATGTGAGTAATATTTTTCTTTAATATCTTATAACTTTCAATTCTTGAATTTTGCTTGGATGCTTAATGGATTTATATATACAGTTCCGCTTAGTAAATTGCATTTTAAAATTAACAGGCAGCTTTTAGATACAAATTTTCTTGTGTTAACGAAATTCCTCTTGCTCTGAATTAACAAAAAAAAAAAAAAAAAAAAAAAAACAGACAAAAACAGACAAAAAATTCCACTTAACTTTGTTTCGTCAAATTCGTATTCATATTTTTCTCATTTTCCAGATAAAAACAGCTTTTTGTTTTCAACACAAATTAATTTCAAACGTTAAAACAGATGAAGATGAATTCAAAGAGAAAATCATTTTTTCGAAAGTATTTTTTCATTAGCATCAGTGTGAAATATGATTACAAATGCCTAAAAGTCATTTTTCTTTTTAGAATTGATGGTTACAAAAGAACTTCGGCTAAATGTGAATTCCTAATTTTTCTTTATTATTATTAAGTTTTTTTTTTCCCTTAACAGAGTTCAACTCATTTGATCTCCTCAAAAATTTATTCCAAAAGTGAAGAGCAGTTTTTCATTATCATAGCCGCAAAAACAACCACACAAAAAAAAAAATACAATGAACTTCTTGATATATGTAGGTCAAGAGTACAATTTCTATGAGAAATTGATATCAGTTTATCACTTTTACACCGTTAAACATCATTAGCCTTTCATCAGAAAGTCTATTTCGTGTAAGGCATGTTCATATTATATTGACAGCGGCGGTAACCGATAAAAATTTAAGGACAATAAAACTAACTCTAAATCAGGTTAAATGGACCAAAAAATTCTTGTACCATCTTTAAAGTGGCGGCATTAAAGTAAATCTTCACCCCGATAAAATCTCCAATTGATTAATAGCTGGTTTCGGTTTCGAGTGATGGTCCATCCACGACCAAGGGTCATGTTCAAAGATTCTTCGTAATGCGTGACATAATACGTCTGATTTGCCACCTTCTCTAAAGGATACATCGGTTACTTTTATGCTTCATTTCCTTAAGATATGGCTAACTCTGGGGTAGGTAGTTCAAGGCGCCGCAAATAATGTGCGGAAGAGAAAATTATTGCTTTCGTGTGGGATCTAATTGACTGGACCTTTTGTAATTTATTCGTAATTACGTGTACCACTTAATTTTTTGCCAGACATTATGTATAAATTAAGAAAATTAATTATTGCGTGTTTTTTTTTTAATGATGAATTTTTCTCTTTTAGCAAACTGATATTGAGCACATCTGTCAGCAAGTGAAAGCCACGCACATCTACCTTTCCTTATATTTCCTAGCCATATTGAATGTAATAATAAAAATGTGTCACCCAATAAATCACTAATGGCTGGAAGATAACCAGAGCTACCTCTAAAAAAAAAAAAATACTAATAATAATTCTAATTCCCATCTTAATGTACCTGTGATTGGCCTATTCTCGCAATAAATTGACATTCTCCTCATAAAAGATTAATAAGAGATAATCAGGGCCATTTCTACTTAAATGGTGAGATATCTTACCTCAACGGGAAGGTGAACAAATCCTCAGAAGATTTTCCATTAGGCAGAGAAAGTCGTCGAGTAAAATGACAATTACCAGAGAGCAACAACAACAAAAAAAAAAATAAGTATGAGGATTGGCTTTATGGATATATTCCAAAATATATAGATTCATACACACCTACATATGTATATACAATGATCAAACATATAAAAGGAAAAACAGGAGTTTTGGTATTAAGAAAAGCTTCTTTCAGAGCTATATAAGTACAAAAAGAGAGAGAGAGACAGAGAAAAGAGATAGAGAGAGATAGAGACGAGAAAAAGTTTTTCCTTGCCACAAGATACCAACCGTAGGCTATGAAAAGTCTCAGGTTAATAAATTCCGGGGGGGGGGGTAGGATTCAGACATGATAGCAATTTTGTGATTAATATGCTATCAAACGTTGGGGATATCCTAAGCTTTAGGGATGTCTTGCCTCAACAATATTAAGGTAATAACGGCAATAATGATCAACTTAAATCAAGTTTTTTTCTTCTTCTTTTTTTATTTTTGTATGTAATTTATGTAATTTCTTAAAAAAACGATTTTCTTGCGAACACACATTTAAGAATTATGTGTGTGTCTGTTTTTTATGTTAAATTTTCAAAATTAGATTTTTGTCAGAAATATATGTTCGATTTAGGTTATTATAGATTAATAGGGGCGAGGTAGGTGGAGTATACCAGTGATAAAATAAAAGCGAATTTATCCAGATTAAAATGTTTTGGAAAGAGAGCCTTTATGAAAGACTTCACGTCATCGGAATAACAAAGGACTCTCGACTTAGTCATGATTAAATATATAAAAATAAAAATTAATGGTCCTAAATGGCTGCTCTGAGGTATACCAGCATTGTCATTTATTATATTGACGTCCAAAAGAGAAATGTAAAAGTTGGTGGACTCCAACATGTTCAAGTCATTTTACTTTTGATAAAATCACAATGAAAATAGCCCAGGAAAAACGAATGTATACATATACAATGAAAATTGAATCATATTGAAGGTAAATTTCTCTACACATATATTCTCATATCTAAATAGTTTGCTATACAGTACAAAAAGGGGAAAAAAAGGAGATGCGATCAATATTACTTGATAAATAAAATTAAGGAGTGCCTTTTCGTAATTCATGCACATGTGGATAGGTTGTGTGATTTGAGTTAAATAAAATCTCCGATTTTTCAATAGCAATAGCAGTATTGCTGCCTCCTGTTTACCAAACTAGGAAAAATACCAAACTCATAAAATGTCGATTGCAAGTCTTTATAAATATTGCACTAAAAAATCAATAGGTTGCGCTAGTCTCAATCAAAGGCCAACGTACAAATAAAAGATAGAAAATGATAATCAGATACTAGTTAGAGAGATGATTACAATAATGGGTCAGGAGTTGTCTATGGATTAAATAAGGTTTTGTTCTTTTCTTGGATAGATAACCTATAATATATCCGGCTCTAAAAGTTTGTCTTGTAAATGACGGGTCCATATCAATTGTGAAAGGCGGTGAAGGTGGAGGGATTTAGTTTTGAAAATAAAAAAATAAATTAAAAAAAAGAAAATAATTTTTAGTGTGGGGTATAATTTAAATATTCACGCATTGATAACACCTGACCCATTATTGCACACTGCTCTCTAAGTATAAGCGGCAAAAATGGCAAAAATTACGTCAATGCGGAACAGGATTTGACAAAATTTATTTTAAAATGGAAAAAAGGATTTTCTTAAAAAAAAAATAGATTATTTCATATCAACAAGAATTGTATAGTCTTCAATACAGCTTGGTTCCTGCCTACCGTAGGCGACAAAGATAAAACAAAACCAAACTGACTACAAATATGCGTTGAAAAAATGTTTTAAGTGTAAATCATAATATCAAGCGAAATACTAAGTATTTACTTGAACGCTGAGCAATATGAGATAAAACTGAATGCAACTTCAATCCAGACGAGCTGAACTCTTCGTTTTAGATTAATTTAGGTAAGAGAGGTTCCACTAGTAGCGAATATTTTGCTTCAATTAGACCTCCAGTGGGTCCATTGTGCTCCTTGATCTCATGGAATACCTTTCAAGATCGCCCTAGATCGATCCTGATTCCTTTAGGAATCTCAAGATATATCTCAACTCTTTACTTTGCAGTTAGCCCAGACTTGAAAAGATGTAGCTACCTAATAGCCTACCTCTTTTGTTCATTAGAGTGGAAGACTCGCAAAGTACGCGTTGAACGGATTCGATTTCTTCCGAATCCTTACAGTTTCTGCAGAAATCGTTAAGCGCTATACCCAGCCTTCAATGACCCATAATGCCCCGTACTCGATACCTGGTATTTGTTCTATTGCCAGTGAGAAGTTATCTTATCCCTTCCTGTCATATGCAGGCTATAATTGCTCCGCAATACGTCAGGGATTTTGACAACCCCTCCCTGTTAAATTTCCTCGTCGGTACTGTCCAACAGACCGTGGAGTCGTAGCAGAGGATCGGCCGATCTATGCCTGTGTACGTCCATTGTACCACCCTGGATCTTAGTCCCCAGTTGCCACCAACAATTCTCTTGCACATGTAGAAGGCCAAAATGGCCTTCTTAATACGTTCCTCTAAATAAGACTTCCAACTCATGACTCCCAGATTTTTCGCTACACTACTTTGCTCTTTCCTTTTTGTTTTACAAAGTACTAACTTTGTCCTCGTTTTAAAGCCGTCTCTCTAACTTAGTGAGGACTTAATCCATTACCAGTAACCACATAGTAATAGTACTCGCCTGCAGTGTACTTCTGTAGACTGAACTCTTAACAACCACATCCATTGAGTAAGAGCTGCTTAGAGGCATTAAGTTGATCCAGTCACATAGACCCTTCTCAACTTCCACCATTATCATTTCGATATATAGTCTCCATCTTAATGTTATTGAAAGCCCCCTTGATACCCAGGAATGCACCGAGAGTGTACTTCTTATATTCTAGAGATTTCTCAACAACGGACCCCACTGCATGTAGTGCCGACTGTGCTTATTTCTGTATTGTATAGTCATGCTGGCAACCGCTTCTGCCCTACCATATACTTCTTATACGCACTTCAATTAGTCTCTGCAAGACGTTAGTCATGAAAAAGCGGATACTAATAGGTCTAAATTCCTTTGCCCCAATATGGCCCTTTCTGCGAGTCTTAGGAATGCTGATTACCTGCACCTCCTGCCAGGCCTTAGGGAAGAAACCAAGCATTAGATAGTTTCTATAAATGGGCACTAGCCACGATATTATATACCTTAGTTCACTCTCAAGCATAATGAGTCTTAATCCGTGCACCACTGACGCCTTTAGGGAATTAAAAAGAACACACCGCACATTTTATTACTTTTTCGCTGGGTATGGTTTACCTGTGCCAATATTCCGCTCCAACAGCTTCCAATATTCGTCAAATTAATGGAACAGGGTAGGAAAGAAGCGTTTGTGCGTTGAGCGTTCTCGCATTAATAGTTGATTTAAAGTAAGAACGCGACTCGCAGAGGGTGGGGGCGTTGGCAAGGGGTGCAGCATACTTGTCGACGGCTCCCACCTATCCCGCGCGATGCGAGCTTACTTTAAATCAAATATCAATGTGCGTGCGCCCTACACCCCTTACCATCGTACCTCCCCGCCCGACCCGCGCATTGCGTTCTTACTTTAAGCTAAATATAAAACGCGCCGCGACGCGTTCTTTCTTTAAATACATCATTATCAATATTTTGGGCTTTGTGTCATTTGCTTGTTCCCTTGATCTGAATTTTGGGCTTTGGTTCACTTTATTTTTGCCCGTTTTTCATATACTTTGGATTGTGACAAATGCACTACCCTGGTCTTCTTGGATTTCTCAAAAGCTTTTTATAGTGTTGACCATGGAATTCTTATACAAAAGCTCTGTTTCTCTCTTAAATTTGATAGTTCAATAGCATTCACCCTGGTGAGTCAGGGTCATGAGTGTTTATTCTACATTCTTGCCTCTACAATTTGGAGTCTCGCAAGGATCGATTTTGTGCCCACTGTTATTCAGCTTATTCATTAATACCTTGCGCCGAAAGCTGTTCATAATGCACATCTCTATAGGGATGATGTTCAGGTGTATTTAAGCCGCACTATATGTTTGCGCGAGGACTGCTTATTACTTATTAATGCAGATCTGGATAGAATATAAGCGTGGTTTATATATATAGTCTGCAACTGAATCCTGTAAAGTCAATGCCTATAACTTTTTATAATAATACTTTTGACGTATCGGATGTCCCAGTATCGACGCTGCCCCATGCTCCACTACGCATTCTGAATAAAGTTTCCAATCTTGTGATAAAATTAAATGGCAGCATGAACGATTGTTATTAGGTATGTTAAGGCGAGATTAGGAAGAATTTCTACTGGCATGTTTTCGATATATTTTGCCTTGTAATACTCATTCTAGTAAAGATGTTGATTCTGCCTCATTTCTCTTTTGGAAGCATTATTTTCCCCAAACTGGATAGTATATGTGTACACAATTTATGTATATTTAGATTGAAAAGATTTGATCACGTTTTTCCACTTAGGCTTCGATTACTTTAATATACTTTGGAGTTTTTTTAAAGCATCTGACACCCACTTTGCTGTTACGGTCAAATTAGCCGAAATATCTCAGGGAACTTTTCAGATTACTTCATCTTAGTCGAATAGAAACCTATGATAGTAGCGCGTATCTATAGATAAGTTATGGAAAGTTCTTGTCTTGTCCAGACTATTACAGGAATAGTTTACCCGTTACTATGCAAACCACAAATACAGGCAATGCATTTAGAATGCAAATTCGAACTCACTTCGTATGATCCTTCTATAAGATAATTCTCTTCTAGGCTAAGGAGCAATATTTAAACTAGATTATAAAATGCATTAAACTCAATTTGTATCTTTTTAGTGTTGAAACTTTCTTTTATTATTTCTC
The DNA here is from genome assembly GCA_963924295.1 of Dioctria rufipes. Lineage (NCBI taxonomy): Eukaryota > Metazoa > Arthropoda > Insecta > Diptera > Asilidae > Dioctria > Dioctria rufipes. The sequence continues at coordinate 41,052,108 of OZ002744.1, read as the reverse complement.
ATGAAGGTTCAATTCAACGCAGATTATTCTCTCTTTTGTAAGTATGTAAAGGGTGGTCCGAAATTTATGCAGTATAGGGTTATATATGGAATAGCATATCCGGTAAATGGCCTAGAGGGCCGTTTTGAATAAATGTCATTTGTTGATACAGCGCCCAATTTCCTCCTACAAGCCGTGGATGGTCGTGCGCTTGTTGGAATAAACCTGTGACTTCAAAAAATCTCAATGAAAAAAATCCAACAGCATTAAATCATATGATCTGGGCGGCCAATTCTTATCACCAAAACGGGAAATTACACGACCAGGAAATGACTGATGTATCAATTGAATCGTTTTTGGGGATGTATGGCATATTGCCCGATCTCTTGAAACCACATGTCGTCCACATCCAAAACTTGCAATTTAGACACTAATAATTGGATTATCATTTCACGATAGCGAGCACCATTAACTCATATTTCCTAATACCAGCTGCATTTTCGAAGAAGAATGGTACGATGATAAAGCCCAAAGTCCGCACCAAAAAGTAGATCAATTTGTTTCTCAATAATCACTTGTAGATTTTACGAACTCATACGACAACAATTTCGTCGATTAACCAAGGGATCAAGATGAAATTTAGCATCATGGCTGTAGATGATTTTGGTCGAAAAATGAGCAGCCGCTGTTGTTCCATAATTCAACGAACTCTTTTCGCTGTGTGTGGTCAGTAAGGGCTTCAGTTCTTGAGTGAAATGAACTTTTTACGCATAAATGCATATCTTTCGTGAGAGTACGCCATAGAGAGCTTCTCGAAATATCAAAATTTTTATCACAGTGCTGAATTGATGATCCTGGACTCTCAGCAACACTCTCATGAACTCCTTCGATGTTTTTTGTTGAACGACAGAGTGTTTAAGATCACTAATTGATCCAATCTCCGTAATTTTTATACCGTAGATGAAATCTAAAGCGTATACTAAGTTTGTTATTCCGTTTGTAAAACCTAGAAATAAAGATGGTAGAGCAAAATAGATTAGACACCATGCATAAAATTAAGAGTTATTTTGACTTTTGCATGTCCCTCCGTCCGTTCTCACGATATCTCGAGAACGCGTGTATTTAGAGAGCTGAAATTTTGCACCTGGGCTTAAAAAAAAGTGAAATTAAGATAGAAAATGAGGCAAATCGGGTAACTCCTTCGTAGGGTTGCCATGCAAAAATTTCGTTTTTCACTACATATTTGGCCACTATTTGACAACACATCAACGTCGAGAGCTGAAATTTTTAACATAGTATTTTCATAAAAATAGTAAGTAAAATTTCAAAAATGGACCCCTTCTTGGTGTTGCCATATTAAAATTTAGGATTTTTACGTATACTGTAGAAACGTTCAGTTCTAGGACATTTTTATTGTAGCTAATAAAGAATCTTATAGAATACGAAATCCTATGGAATAATTTTTTCTGTCCGCTATACCGTTCTATAAATATATGCGAAAAGCAAGTTCAAAAATCAGAATTCCACAGATGGGTGACAATTTGAAAAGACCAATTCTAGCATTTTTACTTGTATTAATTAATCCCTTCACAATTGATGAAGGTAAGATCGCTATTCCGAACATATTTTGTATGAAAATTGCGAACTGTAGTTTCTAAATTTATTATTAATAATGATAACAATAATAAATATTTATTTCGGAATTGCGTACACAAGATTATACAATCTTTTAGAGTACATTTAGACAAATTTAAACTAAATGCAAACCCAAAAAGAGAGAAGAAAAAATAAAGATGGGAAAATATTCTATGATGTTGAAGAATTCTTAAATGATAGTATTGAATTATTCTGTAACCTCAATTGTGGAGAAACAAAAAAAAATTAGATGAAAGGCTTAATTTGTGTTTGCCTTAATGATCTTTCTGAAATCCCTGATACTGCCCGCCATCAGAAATTCCGACCTCTTCGGGACGCGGTGAACTGGAAAACTTCTCTAAGATAATGCGTATTAATTGGTCTGTAGTAAGACATATAAGAAAACTAAGGCCTTTTGCTTTAGGTAGCTACAAAGAGACCAGCCAAACAGGCTAATCCAGACGAGCGAAGTAGAATCGCCTCAACCCAAATATAAATCGAATGTAATTGTTGGGTCATCCCAAACGAATATTTTTGAAACAGTATGCAAACCGGTTTTCTAGGGCAGAAGTGAAAAGACGCAAAGAAAAAATACAAAAAGAAAGATAAAAGAAGACGAATAAAAAAGGAGATATACTTCTCTTTGCGTCTTTTCACCTCTTCCACAAAAAACTTTCGCATACTGCATCAAGAATACTCGCATGGGATGGCCCGTTAAATACAAATTGAGAGTGCATAGGCTATCCAGCTTAAGATAGATGATGTTGCCAAATGTGAAATGTGGTAAAATAAGTGCCTTTATAAGCTTTGGTCACATGTCTCTCGATAAGATATGGGCAGAAAGCCATAGTTCCCGCAATTCTGCATACCTATATCTTGCTGAGAGTAAAACTGACATAATTGCAGCACTTCATATCCTGGTTTAATACGACTCCTAGGTTAGTTACTTTGCTTCAAATAGGTAACGAGTACCCTTTTAAGATCACGGAAGGGACTTCCGACAATACTTCATTATTGTTATAGAAAGTGGTGCACTACAATTTTTATGGATTCAATGGCAGTTTGTTGTTTAAAGCCCATGTGTGGATTCTTTCTAAGTCGTCGTTTAAACGAGCTACGCAGTCCTCAATAAATCAAACAGGCAGACTTATGTACAGTTGTATGTCATCCGCGTATAGGTGGATGCTCACATCTTGCATAGCATTCGGCAAGTCGTTAATGTATAAACTAAAGAGCAACGTACCTAAGGTAGATCCTTGTGGTACTCCATACAGCAAAGGCAGACTATTTTTTACTAAGTTTTTGGTCCTCACACACTGACTGTGCCCTTCAAAAAGTTATCAATCTTCGCAATTGCAGATGCGCTGAAACTAAAAGAGCTGCAAAGTTTTTGAACTAGGATGCAATAGTCTACGCTGTCAAAAGCCTTCGAGAAATCAAGTAGTACCAGGATAACAAAATTTTTCCTATCCATGCGGATCTGATGTCCGAGGTCACTTTTAATACTGTGTGACGCACGAAAACCAGATTACCAAGATGTCAGAAGATTATTTCCATATGCTCAGGTAATTGCCTGTATATAAGTCTCTCTACTACCTTCAGAGGGATATTCTGGAGAGATGGTTTTGTTTTTGGGTATAGGTAGGACTATAGCTGAATTCCAGTTACTCAGAAGAGAGGAGAACGTACTGCCTGACGATGTGAAGAAGATACTTACTAATAAAGGGTAACAGTAATTTAAGAAAACGTCGTGAAACACTATCTGGACCAAACGATTCTGATTTTATGGAGAAAATGGAGGGATCAAGTTCATCAGTTTCGACCCCATGGCAAGAAAATGTCCTGGTGGAATGGCCAGGCACTCGTGCACTATTCTAATTGCTAACACGATTCGAGTTCGACGACTGTAAATGAGATGAAGTTCTGTTAGCGGAGGTGAAGTGTACGTTGAATTCATCCGGGTCAAAATTGTAGTTAGCCTTATCCGTGCCAAATACTCCGATTTGGCATAGATTACACCACAACTCCTTAGGCTGGAGCCTCACATTGAACTTAGAGCTACAGTATTGCCGTTTGGCAGTATTGCCTCTGTTACATTACATTTAGTGCTCCACGGCACGGGACTCAAATCAAATGTGAAGTTGTAGTCGATTATTATGGTCAATAGTACTAAAAAAAAGCGCTGATTTGATATTGTAAGTTGACTTTATCTCTCTTGGTAACAAGAACCAAGTAAATATAGGACTAGTTAGTAATAGTAATAGTAATAGTATATTTTCTGGACATAGTACAACAAGATAATACAACCTTTTCAATATGTACTAAATAAAAAGATAATAAAATTAGGCTCAATGAGTAATCAAAAAGAAATAATAATAATTCAGTATATAAATTAAAAGAAAAAAAAAATAATAGCGTTAAATGTAAAAAAAAAAAAAAAAGATAAACAGATATACAATGTGAAATGAATAAAAAAATGAAAAGAAAAAAGAAAAACAAATTAATAATGAATGCTAGCATAATGTAAAAGTCTCTTCCTGAATATCCCAGTAGTGCCTACCCTCTGAATATCACTAGGCAAATTATTCCATGAGCGGACAACGTGGGCAAAGAAACAACGACGCCCTATTGCAGTGTTAGTGCGCGGTAACAGTATTTTCCTGTGGCGAGGCGAGTTAAGGAATTTTAACTTTTCGTACAAGTAACAGGGCTCTTTTGAGTATATTATTTTATGTAGCAATGCTAATGCTCTTTGGATCAAGTAAGAATCTATCGAACATCCCAGGAGAGAATCACGATATGGAGACACATGGTCAAACCTCCTTAAGCCAAATACAAACCTGGTGCAATCATTAAAAGCAACATTCAGCCTATTCATACATACACAATCCAAAGAAGGGTATATAACGCTACCGTAGGTAAAGTGCGGAACTAATAATGCCTTGACAAGTTTCATACGTAACTCAAAAGATAGCAAATTAGCCGATATTCGAAGCTGTCGGAGGCCTCCATAAACTCTACCAATAATATTTGCAACATGATCACAGCAGCTCAGTTTGGAGTTAAGATAAACGCCTAAATTTTTAACTTTTTGCTGGTATGATAAAATGATGTCATTCAATATTATCGCTGGTAATTCAGAAGTGCCTACTGTAGCTCTGGATATGAAAATGCAATTAGATTTTCTCGGATTTAGTTTGAGCCCTACAGATACTGACCACTCATGAATTCTGCTTAAATCTGAATTGAGTTTTTATGCATACTCTTGCAGTGATTCGAATGGACCGTTCACATACAATTGGACATCATCTGCATACATGTGTATTTTAGATACTCTAATATGATTAGGTAGATCGTTTATGAACAAACTAAATAGAAGAGGACCCAGTATCGATCCTAGAGGGACTCCAAATTTGACAGGTAATTTGCTGGATATAATATTGTTAACTTTAACTTCTTGTGAGCGATTGGTTAGAAAACTTGATATAAGTTGAACTGCAGAAGAGGAGAATCTAAATTGTGAAGACAGCTTACGAAGCAAAAGCGTGTGATGAATACTGTCAAATGCCTTGGAGAAATCAAGTAATGCTAGAATAGAAAAATTATTCTTATCAAGCGAGTCACGTATATCCGAAGTTACCTTTAATAAAGCCGTTTCACAGCTACGATTCGCTCGGAAACCAGACTGCATATCAGTAATGAGTTTTTTATCTTCAAAATATGCGATCATCTGTGTAGACATTATTTTCTCCAAGACTTTTGACAAATAGCACAGTAGACTGATAGGTCGAAAATCCTCAGGAACCTCAGGAGATGTCTTCTTAGGCATTGCAATTACTAAAGAATTCTTCCAAGCCTCAGGGAAAGTTGAAGTAGTTAAACAAGTGTTGAAAATGTGAACTAGATAGGGCATAATATAAGGTAAAATTATTTTTAAAAATCTAGGAGATACATTGTCAGAGCCAGTAGCGTCCGATTTAATAGTTTTAATTGCCAAGTGAACTTCAAGCTCATTTACAGAGCGGAAACTAAAGCCCTCGTATACTTCAGATATACTACACATCATATTATCAGGAGTGTTTAACAAGCTTACTGGAGAGTCAAAAAGGAACGATTGATTCAGCTTATCTGGATCAAAGTCTGCTTTCAACTCATGATTCCCACATATCCCGATCTGTCTCAGATTGCGCCATAGTTTACCTGCAGGAAGATTAGTATCAAGTAAAGAACCCAAATATCGTCTTTTTAATGCACGCAACTTAGATGTAACCCTGTTTCTTGCCAGTTTGTAGTGGTTACGACTTTCTACAGTTTTGCGATGCCTATACTGACGATAGAGATACTCGCGCTCAGCAATCAACGGCAGAATATCTGGTGAAAACCACGGGCACCCAATAGGCTTAATAGCTCGCTCACGTATGGGAGCATATTTATCATATAAATAGGATATACAAGAATTGAAAAAAGTTACTTGTACATCAACTGAACCAGAAAGAAATATCTGCTGCCAGCTTAACGTCATACACTCTTCAATTAGAGCTGCCGCATTAATACGTTTAAAGTCACGATAACATAATATTTTACATGTATCTAAAGGTCTCATTGCTAGGTCAACGCTAAGAAAAAGAATATCGTGGTCTAAGAAACTCGGTGGGCTTAATTGATTTTGAAATAGAATAGTAATTTCACTTGTAGATAAAAAGATATCAAGTAAAGATGGATTACTAGTCCGGAAATAAGTCGGTAGTTCATTAATTATATTTAGGTCTAGAGATCGTGAAAGATGTAGTAAGTTGTTTGATGAAATATTATCTCGTAACAAGTTTACATTAAAATCTCCACCTATGAGAACCTTTCGATATTTCCTGTTTAAATCCGAAACAGTTTCTTCAAATTCTTTGGAATTATCTACAGAGAAAAGATTGGGCGGACAGTATACCGCGATTAACACACATTTTTCATAACCACTATTGATTTCAACACACAAAAACTCTAAAGATGAGGTCTTAGAGTATGACAAACATTTTGCTTTAAAGATATCCTTGACATAAATCGCTACACCACCACCAATTCGGCTCTTGCGGTCATTGCGGATCAGCTGATACCCGGGAAAATTCACAAGTGAAGAATTTATAGCACTATGTAGCCATGTTTCGCACACAATAAGAGCATGAACATCGGATCCACCAAAAATTTCCTGCAGTTCATCCAAATTGGATTTTATGCTTCTCGCATTAAAATGGCAAATATTAAACGCCTTATGCCGATTACAGAAGATATTGAGCATCGTTCTTACCCCACCCACGGTCGGCAAGTAGTTATCCAAGATCAAAAATAAACAGGCGAAGACTGGAACACTCGAAGAAGAGGCATGAAAATATAACAAAAATGCAATATATGCTACTACTAAGACGTGAAAAAAATAGTAAACAGAGAAAGATTACATTAAGCAATTTCATAATAAAGCAATAAGATAAAGTTTTACTAATATTCGAGATATATAGTATATTAAGAATTGATGAAAATTCAAATATATCAAAAAGAGAAATGCAATTAAATATATTAATTAAATGTTGATGTTGTGTAGATAAAAACAATACCAAAAAAAAGTTACGACTCATGCCAAATTCGTAGCCGATCGTGCTCCTGAAAACACAGGGTCCATAGCATGCAACTGATTCATCTGCGTAATTTTAATGTGCTTTCCAAGCCTGTCTTTAATCACGTAAACAATTCCATCCCTGGTAGAAACACTCTGCAAAATACCCAGCTTACGAAGTCGTATAGCCTCCTTGAATAATATATTATTGTCAGCAGTGAGGCTCTCGTTCACGAAAATGCGGCTGTCAGAAGCAAATTCCAAACCATCAATATCGCTTAATTTAACTTTGCCACATTTATAAAAGGCACCAATAAATGATTTTTTTTCTAGAGTACTAGCAAAGCGTACCAGTATAGGCGTGTGGATATTTTTATGCTTGAACGGAATGCGATATGCATCTATGAACGGTGAGGCTGGATGATTTATTTTTGCAGCTAATTTATTAACAATAATCACTGGACGTTCACCCTTTACAAACGGAATACCACTGATAACTGCATCATTTAGCCGTTGCACTCGAATTATCTGCTTATATTGGCGCTGTAAATCAGTATTGAGGCTCTCCAAGATATCAATCTTTTGTTTCAGACTATTCACCTCTGCATCAACAACTTTAATTCGGGCATCCAGGTGAGATATCATTCGATCCTCGAAGAGTTTTAATTTATCGTCCAGCAAACAGCTAAATTTTTCTAGTAGTTTGTCCTCTGAAGATATCATCAAAGTATTGTCGTCACCGCTAACAGAAGTACCACTCTCAGAAGTCTTACTGCCGCTTCTTGATGACATAGAGACAGGGGAGTTGTCCGAGCGGGAACTGTTTTTTGCCAAAGTTGGGACAGCGGTTCTCGTTTGTGTTGTCGGTTTGCCCATTTCACGAAATTATTTATGTAGTCAAATCAAAGTATTATTGTATCAGAAAACAGAAAAATTATATTAAGCACACTGCAGGTTAAGTTAGCGGGTAAACTCAAAATATTGCAAATAATTACGGAGCTCGATCACATACACGTGTTACTCACAGGCCATCACTAGTTGAAGAGAAGCCCTCCAGCTCTACAAGATGAATACCATAACGCCTGCGACAAGCCAACAGGAAAGTCTCCTTTTGCTCCAACTGATTGCAAAAACGCGAAACAATAGGATTGTTTTGGACTAAAGATTTTGTTTGTATGCGAAAAGCATCTGTATGTGGTGCGATAGTGAATCACCGATCACTCCAGCGATGGTTTTGAGTACACTTACATACTTTCACTTTGCTGGTGAGGTATTTCCCTTGTGCTTACTTCATTTAAACGTTGCTGTCATTGAACGTCATCCATCTCCGTTCGCAACAGTGCAATCTGCTTAGTAACCTCTGTCAGAACTCCCTCGTAAGCTACTATTCTGCTGCGAGTGATGTTCTGCTCTGAAATGTTGGTCTCCTCAAAACCTGACGTAGATGTTCAGGTATTTTAAAATTTGCTCAAAAGTGAAAACGTGTTGTTCTTTCATGCAGCGTTCCATTTTTAATATCCCTGAACTGCGAGCTGTCACACTATGTCCTGTTTTTCTGTTGTTTTTTTTTTCGTTGGCAACACTGTACAGCGCAAATGGCACACAAAGTTCACATCTTGCGACACCCTTTATATACCTCAGTGTTTTTTTTTTTTTTTTTTTTTTTGTTTATCATAAATGATAAATTCATAGAGAGTTAATATGAAATACATTCAAAGAAAATTTTGTCAATATGAAATTGACCGAGCCGAAATTGTTGCCAAATCTCTAGCGAGAATTGAGTGACGTCTGTGGCATCTACAGCAGTCAGGAACCATGCCGTAGATAGAGTTCCTGCTTTATTGAAGAAATTTCTTAAAAAAAAAATATTTCTTAAAGAGTTCTTGTCTTTCAATTCACGCTGCAGACTTGGCAGCTCTCTCGGTCAATTTCATATTGATTAAATTCCTTACAAATTTATTTTATATTGACTCTCTATGAATATTACAGTTTCCTATTTGTATCACTCGATTTGACAATGTGTTCCCTACCGCAAATCAAATTGCTAAAGCACATTTAAAACATGGAGGGTTTTTCCGAAGAAAGCCCCTATTCGAATTTTCAAGTGCTAACTTAGGATGACTCTTCTGCATCAGCTCCTTTTATTTTGAAAAGTCACAGTCTTCATACTCTACAATTTCCGGAATCAGTTTAATTCTCACATTATTTTCACACTATTAAAAAAAAAACAAAACATTCAGCAAAATGTTTCAAATGTTTGCACACAATATTTTCATTCTCAGTATACAAAGACTCAGCTGAAAACCAAAGCAATAACATTCAAGATGGGTCAAGGGTTAAGGTAATTTTGAAAATACAATCCCCCTCCCCCTCCACCCACCGCCTTTTAGCATACGAAGGAACATTCTCATATTTCGACTGCCTCAACCATTCTATAACATCCAAGCAAAATAGTACTTTCGCCTTTATTAGAACTCGTACATAACTAAACATAGGTCGGCACAAGCATATCTCGGAAGCTATAACGTATCCGGAAAATTGCTGCTTCCACAGTAACTTGATGAAAGATAGAACAAAGTTTATTTTGTCTGACCATTTCCTATCCACATCCAAACATAAACCTACATACCCCCATATATCCACATCCTCTGAGCTTAATTTTGTTAACAGATTGTGGCTATTTTCTCTTAGAAATTGAAGGCATTTCAATAGTATGAACACAAATTTGTAACAGAGAAAAACTAATGCGCCCCAAAGGACATCCTCCCATATATAAACAACGGAAGAAGTTTTTACATAAGAAATAATCTCTGGACCGTTCCTGCAAGTGTGTACAAAAAAGGCAAATCTTCTTGGGGAAAAAAAAAATATCCAATTCTATAACCACACACTGCTACTCATCACTGCAAGGACAACTGGATATGTCCCAAATAAACAATCCTACATACGACAGCTAACTAACGCCGGCCGCCGGAACAAATAAAACCTTAGAGGACTCATTGATGGTGGGCTGGTTGGAACATATTGTCCTGTGGATTTTTCAGAATTGTTATTATACGAAGATTTGTAGGAGGATTGATTGTCGCCACTTCTGGGAATTTTCTCCACTTAGAGCCCAATACAAATAACATCGTCAAGCGGTGTCGATTTGTTTGATAAATGCACTGCTTAACAAAAAGGAGGGTTGGCTGAGCGGTATGATGAAAATGTACGCAGCATCCAAGATTACTTTTCATAGTATCAGGCTAACATTGTTGTTGGTGGTATGACTTCCACCATTCAGGCTTTTTTCGTTATAGTGATGGGTTTGGATTTGTACCAAGATAATCGCGCTTATCTCATTTATTAGATTTCGTCATGGACTTTTCTTGATTGATATTCATTTCACTAGCATATGCTATTTCACCATCATTTAGTAAATGGCAGTGATTCAAATATCAGAGGAACTACGTTGCGCTACTAAATAATTGGGAATAAAAAAGATTGATGGATGCTGGAATTTTAAAGCTAAGCTCAATGGGGCTTGCGAACATAATAGACTTTAACACAAATTTATTGCATTTACATACTACTAGGGAAAGTAGTAAGCCTATAAACTATATAAGTGGATAAATTTCTTAAATTTTATTCACAATAACACAATAAGAGCCATCCTGAAATAGCCTATGATGACGAAGAATAAGAATGTCGATCCACCGAAAAAACTTCAAATATTCAATGTAGTTGGAGAGTTAATCAGATAATCTTTAGGGAGCTAGGTTTAATATGACGATAAGTGCCATGTATATGTACTTCAGGAACGATATATGAAAAGAACGACCCAAAACTTTAGGCATTATTGAAGACACTAGATTAAATTCTAGAATAATCCTAAAACATTAATTAAAAGTAACGTTCATTTTATTAAGTAATGCAATACTATCAAATTTGGATGTGTGAAAGAGACTATCTGCAGTTAGAGATCAATGTCAAAGTGAATGTCAGTTTAATACAAAAAATTAGATCTTATAAACAGAATTGATCTGTTCAGTTCACTTCGGTCCACATGTCAAAATCAAAAGTTCAGAAAATATGTATATGGGTTGATACGTTACATATGAACTGAACGGATCAGCTGCAACTACGCCTGTTAACAATTTTCGTCAATACTTCTCTCATAAGGGTTTCTCCTTTCCTTATGTAGATTGCCTGGAGGCTCTTTCAACTTTGTAATCCATTAAGCCTAATTCTATTGGACCTGATGTTTTGCAACCCTAGTTCGTATAGTTACTAGAGACCTTCTTGTCATGTCTTTTAACACTTTTTTATAATTTGTGTCTTACAAGTTCACAATTTCCCTCTCAATAGAAGTAGACATTAGTTCCTCCTATTCCAAAGAAATTTCGTCCCTCCCTACCTAGTGATTTCCTCTCCATTAGTGTAATTTATATCCTTATTAAAACAGTCGAAAAAATTTTATCTACAGATAAATCATGGAGTACGTGGGCCCAGACAATATATTGTTAGTTTGGTAATTAGGATTTCGCCCGGATCACAGTTGTAAATCTGCAATCGTATAGGTCACATCTAATATTCACAAGGTTCTTCATTATGATCATTAGCAGTACTTGGTCCTTCTTGATTTCAGTAAATGCTTTGATTTGCACAAATTGTAAAAGTACAGAGCTCTATCTCCGCTTGAGGAATGCCAACCGTTGTTCCTTCTCGTTGGTGTTCCTCAAGGCTCGGTTTTATACCCTATTCTTTTCTACTTCTATATAAATTACCTCCATTTTGTTGAGAATACCGCTTGTGTACATTTGCCAATCATGTTAAGCTATACCATAGTAGACCCATAGGTCTAGTCGAGGATAGTATTGCTCAAATCAATGGTGATATACCGCACATACACGAATGGAAAATGGATAATGAGCTTGCAATTAATGCAAACAAGTCTTACTGTCTGCCGGTATATAGAAGCGTTTTCCCAATATTTGCTTTTCCAGCAGTTCGGTTGAATAATTCCACGTATGAATATGTTGGGTCACTTGAGAATTTAAGAATTTATCTCAATTCGAAATTTAGTTATTGCGACTACATCAGTGCTTTGATGGGGAAAATTTATGGCAGTCTTCGACAACTATCTATCTCCTCCAGTTGTCTGTCGGTGGATTTTCGCAGGAAATTGGCGATAACTTTTATTGTTCCCCCTTATTTTTAGAAAACTAGTATCAATTTGTTAAAGAAGAGCTACTCTAGTCTTTTACCACTTTCATTTATAGACTTGCTAGGAGTGCTCATGCATCTTTTCTAATTTCTTTGCAGTCTTAAGTACCCCAATAATCGTATTATTCAATTTGTCATTACATCACAAAGTTTATCTATCCACGCTAAAGAAATCTTTCGTTACTCCTATCTTTAAATGCGCTGATCCTAAATCAATAACAAATTACAGACCTATATCCATCTCCAATAGTCTGGCTCTTGTGTTTGAAAAAATAATTTACGACCAACTTCTTCCCCAAACAATCTGCAACAACATGATTTCCTTCCGGGTAAGTCTACTGTCACGAACTTAGCGATATACTAACAAAATTGCCGTTGTAATTGATGAGGGGAAACAGGTTGTTGATTCTATTCAAACGGATTTTCTAAGGCTTTTGATAGGATCATGCACTCTTGTATATTACTAAAAATGTCTTGCTTAGGTTTTCATGCAAATCTAATAGGATGGTTTGCGTCATATTTTCGTGAACGACTCCAGATAGTAGTTTTAAATGGTTATCAGTCCATTCCTTTTGTGTAAACGTCTGGTGTCCCGCCAGGTACCATTCTTGGTCCTTATATATTCCTCATCTACATTAATGACCTATACCCCCCCAACTAGGTAGCGAATGTCTTTTATACGCAGATGATGCAAAATTTTTTAAAGTTATTGAGACGCAAGAGGACTGCATATCTTTACAGAGAGATATTTCTTGCTTTAGAGAACTGGAGCAAGGATAATTTTTTACCGTTGAATATATCCAAATGTAAAACCTTCACTTTTTCTAGAAAAACAAATACCATACATTACCATTACAAAATTGCTGATATCTGTCTTAACCGTGTATTGAATTGAAAGACCTGGGTATTATATTCGACCAGAAGAAACTATTATTTCAGTCACACATCAACTGGATTACTTCAAAAGCTTTTAGATTACTTGGACTCTTATTCCGAGCTTGTAAATCCTTTAGATCTTCATCCTCATTTATTACCCTGTATAATTCCTTACTAAAAAGTCATCTCGAATACGCGTGCACTATCTGGAATCCTTTTTATGGTGTGTATTTACTAGAATTCTACAATACAAAATGGATGGATGTTATCTAAATTATTTTTCTCGACTTAACAAAATTCCACCCTCGAAAAGCGGCGCCTTTTCATGGATGAAATTTTCTTGTTTAAGATAATACATAACCATATTCGTTGCCGTGAATTATTAAGCAGCATTAATTTTGTTAATCCAACTAGAGTTATCCGTTCACCTTTAACTTTCCAGATCCCTACTGCCAGAACCAATCTGCGTTATAAATCTCCTACTTATAGGATTCAGAAAAATCATAATGACCTGCTAAACGATGTAGACATCCTCAGTCTTACCCTCTATTCATTTAGAACTGTTATCAGATATTAAATTGAGACTCCCTATCTACGCAATAATGTCTTGGAAATATTTGAGAATCATTTAAAGATGCTTAATTAAAAAATACAGAGTAATACACCATTCGACAGCTACCATTCTTGGCTATTTAATAAGCCAACAATAACCAAAATCTATAGGGTGGTTAAAAAGTTATACTCATTTATTCCCATCAGGGTTCACGAATATTGGCCAAATTTTTAACTGGCCACAACTCCTAAAGGAAGGTTTCTATGAGGGGGGGGGGGGGAAATGTGGAACAAACTTACCTCAAGGAATCGCGTGGTATACCGGAAGGTATCTTGATCTGAATCACCCTGTATATATATATATTTTTTTTTTCAGTTTACTTTTGTATTTTCTAGTTATTAAGATCCCGGCAGCTTTTAATTGTGACCAGTCCGTAAGCTATCGCTGTAAATTTTTGCATAAATAAATGAATAAATAAACGCTATACAAAGAAGTTGGATGATTTTGTCCATCTACGAATTTTATCTTACAAATTACTGCATACAATATATAAGCTCGCATTCTCAATTTCAATCCTGTTGACGAACAGACAAACGAACATTGAAATGCTTCATAAATCTATGTAGATGCATTTAGTAGTTATACATCTTTTATCCCATTACTATTTCTATGATTTACAAACATCTGATAAAAATTTATTTTTTCCACCCTATGATTCCCATCTTATCTAGGATATGATATAAAAATACAAACAAAAAGTGTCATGCCAACAGTCGCCGCAAATCTACCAAATATTTCTACATTTACAAAAAAAAAAAACAAAAAAAAAATTGAATCAAATATTTCATTTCCTTCGAACCATGTAAAATCAAATTTAGATTTTTAACGAACGGTTCACACGCCACACTACTCCCAGTAAATTCTCCACCCTTAATTAATTATTCCCAACAAAATTCTACACAACAGGAAAAAGTTCATTTTTCCTTTTCTTTTATACATAAGAAAGAAAGTCCACGAAATTATGTCAGAAATGTGATTTATGTCACGAATATAAGATTGTTTGAAGGGTCCCTAAAATCATTTAATTTTCAGTATTTCTGCCATAAAACAGGAGCGTAAATGAAAATGGATGATGTTGTTACATGTCCTGTATAGTCCTATACCGACAAGATCTGGGTACAGATTCGGTACTTCGGACAAAACGACTTCTCTCATTCTTCTCTTATGAAACGAGTGGTCTTCTTAGACTCATCTCTAGTAAAGATATAAATCTTCGTTAATGTGGCCGAAGATAAGGACAAAAATTATAATTTAGGTCTACCGGCAGAGCATAACATTAAAGTGAAAAATTTAAATATTCTCTTGGTATAACAAATTGTGTGGTAAGAGGATTAAGGAAAACACGAAAAAGTATCTAGAAAGAATAATTAAATTTGCTGTTTCTGTCTTTTTTTTTTCTTATGAGATTTGAGATCCTTGTGAATTTTATCGTTGGCACAATAATTTTCAAGGTAGAATGTGAGAATGTACTGTGAATAGTAATAGAAAATAAAAACTTGTAGTGAATTAATAAAATAAAGCTTCAAGGCTTATTTCAATTTCAAATAAATTATTATTCATCTTAAGTCAGTTTTTTAATTCGATCGGCATTAGATGGATTCAAGTGGATAAAGTAATTTAAGCATTGTGATGAGTTAAGAGGACTGTATGTTACTGAAATTCTGGAAATTTAATTTTTTTTGTTTCTGTCGTAAATTGCATTTAAATGTTATTTCCTGGAGAAAAAGGGGATAAAATGTGCTGGAACATAGCCTGTTTTTGTTTTTTTAATGAGTTGCTAAAACCACTTAAATACTGCGGGTATATTCGTGATAAGATAAGATAAGAAAGTAAAGGTGTGCATAATTGCAAAAGTAATTACTGACAAAAGAGCACAAAAGTAAATTATTTTTTGTAATATGGCAAGAACAAAATAAATGCAATCTGGCAGGAGACACTTGGGCTTTGTAATAATAATAATAATAATACTTTATTTGGTGCCGTACTGAAGATTACAATATCTTATGTTAGTACTACTCAAGGAAATATGTAGAAAAAGTAACAAAATAAAATAAAATAAAATAAAAATAAAAATATAGAAAACTTCAATTCAATTCTTAAATATACTAAACTACTAAACTATCTGTATTATGATTTAAGAAATACTACAACTATTCTAAAGTATAAAGGCCATTTCCAAACTATAAGTCCTTTAACAACTTGGCAAATTCCCTGCTGGACCCAATGCGCTGAACATTACTTGGAAGAAAGTTCCACATTCGGATAGTCTGGACAAAGTAAGAACGCTCACCATGTCGAGAGGCACACCTCGGAACAAGAAGTTGAAGATTTCTGGCCGACTGCAGGAAGTGCAGTTTCTCATGCAGATACATTGGGGTTTTTCCTATAATTAGCTTATGTAAGAATATTATTCTACGATGATCAAGATAAGTCTCAATCGAGGTTCTAAGTAGTGATGTTGCGTATTCAGATACATGAGCGTACCGCGGAAACTTGTAAATGTAGCGCACCATATCATTAAAAGCCACTACCAGTTTTCTTCGACATACAGAATCAAGCCCAATGTAAACGAGACTACCATAGGTAAAATGAGGCATAACAAGCGTTAGGGCTAATTTTTTACGAAGGCATGTTGGTAGACAGCTAGAGCTAGTCCACAATTGACGCAGACTGCCATATATTTTCCCCAACATTTGAGTGGTATGGTTACAGCAGCTGAGCTTTGAGTTAAATTGAATGCCCAAGTTCTTTATGGAATCAACATATTCCAATATCATATTGCTGAGCATCACCGGTGGGATGTCAGATTTTTCAATAGCTCCTCTATACACAGCTAAGCAATTTGATTTTGATGGGTTGAGTAACAGTTTATTGTCTAGTGACCAATTGTGTATTCGCTGCAGATCCTCATTAATGCGACACACACATTCTTCCATTAATCCGATTGGCCTACTAAGGTATAGTTGAACATCAACAGCATACAGATGTATAGATGAATTCTTTACAATCTGCGGAAGGTCATTTATATATAGGCTGAATAATAGTGGACCAAGGACTGATCCGTGAGGAACACCAGAATGAAGGAAAGATGGAGTAGAACGAGAAACTCGTACCACTACAATCTGACAGCGATTTGAGAGAAAGCTGCCAATTAATTTTATAGCTGATGATGAAAAACGAAAACTATTAGATAGTTTAAGAAGTAAATTAGAGTGATCAACAGAATCAAATGCCTTAGAGAAGTCGAGTAAAACTATAATTGATGGGTGGTCATTGTCGAGAGCCTCGTGAGTATCTGTTACTACTTTTAGTAGTGCTGTCTCACAACTATGCTTTGGCCGAAAACCTGATTGCCATGGCGATAACATGTTGTTAGCCTCAATATGACCCATAACTTGCCTATACATAATTTTCTCTAATACCTTAGCAAGGAAATTCAGCAAGCTAATAGGTCGAAAATCATTTAATTGTGAGGAAGAGGTCTTTTTAGGAATTGGAACCACTAGAGCCTGCTTCCAAATGGTAGGAAATTGGGCGGTGGTGACAATAAATGGTAGACAATAAATCCAGGTACACTTCTATACCGTAGATGAATACCATATACTAACCCAACAAACATTTTCTGGTCAATAGTATATAAAATAGACCGTCCTTTGTAATGAAATTGAAAAGTGGTCAAAATCAAAATTTCGTTAAATCGAACATCTTTGTGACGTCGACCTGTCGACAATGTACCACCTGAAACATGTCTTCAGACGGAAATAAGGTCATCATATTAGCCACCAATATGACCTCCAAAATAAAACTGAATGACTACATTTTGTTTGCCCAGAAGACGTCATTATAACACCTGAAACATGTCTTCAGACGGAAATAAAGTCGTCATATTAGCCGCCAATTATTAATACAAAATGACCTCTAATTGGCACATCGAAAGACAAAAACGCTTAATAAAAAAACTCACTTCTCCACCCTGGAACGACGAATATTTCAAATAGAACTTAAACTAAAAGGTTAGGAAATTCTGATGTTTTTGAGGCCAGCCCGTCCCTTTAACTCGTACACGAATTTGTCTGTCTGTATATTTATTTATATATTTATTTTTTACTATTTTTAACACTCTCGTAGACCCACTTTTCGTCATCACAGCGAGCTGAAATTTAGCACACAGCTCGCGTGACAATTGGTACAAATTTGATTAGTAATAAATCCGTTTCAGGAAAAATGCAGAGTATTCCGATTTTTCTGAAAAAATTATCCGGAATTTTCCGACTTTTCCGGAAAATTTTAAGGTAAAAAACTTTTCTAAATTATGCAGGATCAAGTTTCCTATCAACTGGCATCATTACTTTCTCTCTAACAATGGTGAAAACTTGCAGAAAACATCGAGGAAAATTCATGTAAATCGCTTTTCCGGAGTTTTTCCGACCAAGGAAGCGTTTGAGCGTTTTGCAAACTAAGACAAAGTTGTAGAGCGAAATGAGTTGCATAAAGTTGCTTTTGTGGAAAACTCCATGGAAAACCCGGAAAAGCGGGAAAATCATCGGAAAAATTTACATCGATATGATTAGTGATAAATCTGTTTCAGGAAAAATGCCAATTGTTCTGGAAAATTTTCCGAAAATTTCTGGAATTTTCCGACTTTCCCGGAAAATTTTCCGACAAAATGTTTTATAAGCTCTGCGGAATCATTTTTTTTCCATCCTACTGGCATCAATACTTTCTCTTCAACAATCATGAAAACTTGCATGAAAAATCGAGGAAAATTCATGTAAATTTTTAAAAAAAGTTCATAGTGGAAAACATGGAAAATCGGGAAAATTCATGTTATATGGTATCAAGTTGGAATACAGCTAAATAACGCTGTTAAGACATAATATGAATTTCACAAAACTGTTGCAGTACTTCAGCGATTTGATACTCGAATAAATCTTTTGAAAAACTGGTAAATCAGTGTCTTTTCAGCCGTCATAAAATTTTTTTAAAATATCTCCATGCAGCACGTAATAACAATTTAGTTAACGTTTAAAGGCAGAAAATAAAATAAGTAAAAAACGAGTTTTCAAACAAAACTGAGGCCAAACCGCATGAAAAAGTAGAAATTAAACTTTTCTTCACACACAGAGGTGGACTCAGATCTTATTCGCTGACAATCACCGATATATTTCATTATGATCAATCAGAGATAATAAATGATTTGATTCATGAAGAGAAAGAATATTCAAGAGATATGCCCCAATCAAAAAATCTGAGTCCACCCCTGTGTGTGAAGAAAAGTTTATTTTCTACTTTTTCATGCCACTTGGCCTCAGTTTTATTTGAAAACTCGTTTTTTACTTATTTTATTATTATTCGGAAGAAATTATTAATCTATTACGTTGTTTATCGAGAAAAGCATTTTTCAATGTTTTCGTTGAAATTTCGTTCACAAAAACATTGAAATAAAACGATGTATCCAAAATGCATAACTTCAAATAAACTGAATACTATTTCGATTAAAGCGCACAACTTCGTAAGTAGCGCATAGTACATTTTTGGAGATATGTACTTTTGATATACCATAGAATTGCTGCCCGTACTGCTGGTTGAACAAGACTAATGCAAATCTTGAATGCCCGTCCTTCCACGAAGCTACGAAAAATTCGAGAGAAATGACGTGAAAATTACTACAAGCAGTGCCACTTTCAAATGCAGTCAAAAACTGACGAGAAATGAACAACGCGTGCCTCTGCAATAGCACAAAATGACGACAAAATGACAGCAAAGCGCTGTTATAACTAAGGTCTATTATCGGTCGTCAAATGACGAGAATAGACAGCACGTGTCTATGCAATAGCAAAAATGACGAACAAAAAGACGGCAAAATTAAGATATCACAAACAGTTTAAGAACAAACAAAAAATTCTAATATTAGGCTCTTGAAGGGTTAATTAGGATTACGTCTAAAAGACGGAAAAACGCTGTTCAATCTAGGGTCTATTTTGAGTCATCAGATGAGGTTCTTTCATATATTTCTGTATAATACATGCATGGTCGGTTATTTTGTGATCAAATTCCGATTACATTATTTAAACTTATACCAACTTGAACACCCGAAAGACGTCATATGTCGACTTAAAAAAGTGACAGTCAAAACGAAGTCTATATTTGGAGGAAACTAAACTCGATTGTCTTAAAATTTCAAATATTGACGTAAAAAGGACGTCGCTGGAATAATAAGTCAATAGTAACCGAAAATTTGATCAACATGTCCTAGTTTCGTAGAAAACTTACGTCTAAATGACGTCGAAATGAGCAAAGAATTCATAATATATTTTCAGTTAAAAAATGACGTTCTATAGACCAGAAAAGTCTTAAAATGTTTGTTGGGTAAGTTTATCATTCCGTTTGTATTGGGCTTTAAAAAAACGAAAATTAAGTTCCAAAATGAGACAAATCGGGCAACTCTTTCGTGGGGTTGCCATACAAAATTTGCGTCTTTCACTATATATTTGGACACTGTCTGAGAACGCTTTAACGTGATGAAATTTTGTACTCGGCGTTTTCATAAAAACGGTAAATATAATTTTAAAAATGGGATAAATCGGGCAACCCCTTCTAAGTATTGGCATATCAAAATTTAGGATATTTACTTATATGGTGAAAATGATTGTACTGAAAAGATCTTCAAAGTATGAAATCCTTTGAAATCACTTTTACTGTCCGACGAACCGTTCTAGAAATACAGGGTGTTCGGTAAGGGTCTGGCTACGGATAAGACATGCTTGGGCAAAAAAAAAAAATTGTAACGGTGGGGGGGGGGGGGCGGGCGGAATAGTAACGGTTTCCAAGATAACTCGACTTTAAGATATTTGCGTATGTTTTTATAGATCGCCCTGGTGGTTGTGAACGTCACACTTTATGATGATGATATCATTTTTTTATTTAAATAGATAATCGTTGCAACTTTACAATGGGCTATAAATATTTTCCCCGCTTCTCTCGGTTTTGAAGATAAAGAAGTGGTACTCTTCTTTTTTTGTTTTATTTAATTGCTATTTTTATCAAAAAACATGCCATCAATACCAATTTTTCTTATTGGATTTAAGAACCCCAAAAGCTTAGCTTTAAAATTATCTATCACACTCTTCGAAAATGTAATCCTTTCTGCGTTTTTTGCACTTTTTCTTAAGGATATCCACCGAAAATAGCTGAAAAAGTTCAATAAGTGCTAGAAAGTATGCAATTATCTTTTGAAAATGACCTTTTTCAGCCATTTTCGGTGGATATGTTTAAGAAAAAGTGCAAAAAACGCAGAAAGGATTACATTTTCGAAGAGTGTGATAGATAATTTGAAAACTAAGCTTTTGGGGTTCTTAAATCTAATATGAAAAATTGGTATTGATGACGTGTGTTTTTGATAAAAATAATAGTTACAAAAAAAAAAAAAAAAAAAAAAAAAAAAAAAAAAAACGTCCGCAGTTTTAATTTTGTTGAGTCGTAACTTCAAAACGGAGAGGAGACGGGAAAAAATTTATAGACCATTCGAAAGGTCCAACGATTGTCTATCTACGAAAGTGTAAGTCATCACCATGGAGTCTAACATTCAGAAGTTACAGGGTAATCTATAAAAGCATACCCAAATATCTTAAAGTCCCATTATCTTGGAAACCGTTACTCCCCCCCCCCCCCCCTCACACATCCATAGCCTTCTGGTGCCAGAAAATATAGACACCCTGTATATGCTGTATTGCTGTATATGCGAAGCTTTAAAAATCAAACTTGCATAGATCGGTGACCATACGAAATTTTATACGGGCTGTCATCAAGGGTATCATAAGAATTGGTTCTAGCTTTTTCACTTCTTTCATTTAATCTCTTGTCATTAATTCGGCTTAATAGGGCTAATCTCAGTGCTGTTAAAGTTTTTTTGTACTAGGTGTGCAATAACTCAGGTAACCATTTCTTTTTATAATTTCCAAATATTTCGTATTTTTTTTTTTTTATAGGTAAAAGGATACTTGAGAAC
Organism: Dioctria rufipes; assembly: GCA_963924295.1. Lineage (NCBI taxonomy): Eukaryota > Metazoa > Arthropoda > Insecta > Diptera > Asilidae > Dioctria > Dioctria rufipes. The sequence goes on along the minus strand of OZ002744.1, from coordinate 41,030,193 downwards.
TTATCAAGAACTTTTGCATAGTGAGCTTCTATGTTCTTTTATCGTGGAGTGGTGTTTTAGAAATAATTGCTCATGATGAAAGAAAATTTCAAGGATCAATCAATTTCGAAAACGCACCAATGAAATCCACTATTTTTACGTTTACAATGTTGAAATTTCGAAGCAAAGGAACCATTGTAGACCGATATAAGAGATATAAGAGTAGATGAAGTTCCGCGGATTGGTAAATATTTCTTTGATCCATATTTTTTTTACGCGCTCAATTACAACAGTATCAGCTTGGGGTCATGTGTGATTTCTACAAATTGGAGCTTCATCTAATTCAGCAAGAGAAACCATGAAAATTTTAAAGTCTGTTTCTCTTTGTTCACTAGACTTTTGGTTAGATTTTTTATTATCTGTGAAAAGTGTGTGTAAATTTTATCAAGAATTATGACCTGCTGTATAATTTGCGTTGCCAAATTTCCATCACATTGCGATAATACTTAAGATATATGCAGTTAAAATGTTTCAGTTTTATAACCTGATTGCAATATTACAGATCTTACGTGGAGGATTTATATATTCTGGCATTTCTATACATATCTATCGGAAATAAATTTAGATATTTCTTATTTTGATTTTATAAGATGTTTGATAAAAACGCAAATTTCGAAAACAATTAGCAAAGGCAAGGAATAATTTACAAACAAATCGCAATTACTATTACATGGAACAGATAGAGAAGAGAATCGTAATTTCCAAAAATGAGAAGTAAAAACGATAAATTAAATCATTGCTAATGATTATACACGAACTAATGAATGGACTATAAAATGAGTTTAACAGCGCTCTGAAACTTGAAAAAACGCAAAACTGTTCATTAAGATGAGAGGAGTACTACTCTTGTGCTAATAAAATTACAACACTACTTAGATGAAGTTCACGTAAACGTTGCCATGACAAAAAAAAAACTGCAGAAATATTATTTTCAAGAGGATAATATCAAATTAAAAGTAAGACAGAAATCCATTACTTCTGGTTTTCAATGTCCAATTCGATGTCAAAAAAATAATTAATGTATACCGACTCCTTGTTAAAATCATACACTGCAATAAATAAAACCACAAAAACATCGTATAAGGAGGTGTAAATATTTGGACATATTGCACCAGAATCTGTGCTCAGCTCTACACGTAGGTAAAATGTGACAAGAAACATTTCCCCGAGACTTTGCAAACCAAGACCTCTCAATTCGATTCCAGCAAAACTCAAACAAATTAAAATAATAATCAGCTAAGACAGAGCGACATGTGTGTCACCGGAATCTCATGAGCCAGACAATTGACATAATACCAGACATATGCGATCAGTTGTGACAACACAGATCAGACAGTGTTGTGTCGTCATCAAAAAGTAATCCCCATCATCTGTCAGACAGGAATTCCTTGGGACGTAGACGACTAAAGGTCGTCGGATATAGCCTAAGAAATAATTCTTCCAATTTTTGGTGACTAAAGGCGATGGGTAGTTTTATAAGGGGTATATAATGGTTACTCGGTTATATAAGAATTCGAGTGGTTATATAAGCTTTTATAATATTACCAATTGGTGACGTAGTTATATTAGAGTTGTTTAAGGTTACTAATGGTTATCGTCTATATAGCTTAGAGTAACCATAACTAGAATATTTATTTTCAAAGTAGGGGGACAGGAGACCCTATCCCAAGCACGGAGGCCATAGCAGCCCATTGTGCTGTACTAGAATATTACTATATAAGAAAGTTGTATAATTGTTTTCATCACCACGTTATATAACTAATTGGTAATAAGTGTTTATTGGGTATTTGTGGGTTACTCAGTAATGTTTAGGTGACTTTAATAAAATTCGGGAAATTTCGGTAATACATAAACCAACTATAAAATATCGGAAAAGTTTTCGGTAGTCCTTTAGTAACTACGGTGATCGTTATAAAAACAAATGCCTCTTACTATCGAATGGGGCCATTATAAAACTGTTTTCATTTATTTATGGCGTTTTAGTAACAAAGGTGACTGTTATAAAAATCGGAAACTTTCTGTAACGTCAATTTTTTTGTCTTTATTTTCACAAGCTGTTGGGACAATACACAAACTATGTTTTTGTAACATGCCTCTACTATTCTTTTATTATTATTATTTTTTTTTCTTTTTTGTAATTAAAATTACTCACTACAAAGAATAACATGATACAAATTTTCTTATTACTTTAAGATAATAACGTTACCAAAGTTAACATATTATGACTAAAGAGTATATAAGCGCACATCTTCGAGGCATTTCTAGAAGTTTTATAAAGGTCATGAAGCTCATATAACAGAGCCAGAGTTTATATAAAAATACTTCAATTTTTATAATGGTAATTTGTTCATTTAAGTACAAGCATATAGCGCCCATGTGTCAAGAGAATTTGGTGGGTGGGCTTGGGGAGAGGGAAGGGGGAAAACCTGTTTTCCCTAACATTTTGTATACGTATTCATCTTAATGCCGCGCATTATTTGATGAACTCCTTTTTACGCGGGAAGCTTGCTCCTGTTTATCTCTCCGGAACCAAGAGGCGTAGCAAGCTCCTTGATATTTGAATTAGCAGTTTCATCCTAGGCTACCAATGGTAGGAATTTCAAGCCCCCAGCAGTGGTGGTGGCGGAGACAGAGGGGGTAAATTTTTTTAAATAGCCTCGAAATTCTCCATACAAACATTTCCCGATTGATCGCAAAAACTCCCACACAAGGCAACCGATTGGATTGATTATTTTTTGTGGGATACATAATTATAGCGTGGGCGTAATTCGGTATTACGTTTTTCGACGGGGGAGGGGGGGGGGCGCTCAGTAGTTTTTCGATAATTACCCTGCCATTTGACATCGGAACATATGTAGGCATATGGGTGCTCAAACTTCTTAAAAAAAAAGCAAATTTAAAAATATCCTAGATTACTCCAATTGTACTAGAACAAAATTTAATCACCCCCTCTCGGGCCATTATTTGGCGTTGTTTTTTTTTATTTTTTATGCAAATAGAAAAAACACTTTTTGCACTCCTATATCGATCCCAATACTTACTTTTTTTAGTACTTCGCTGTTTTCCGTTTTCAAACTGAAGTACTAGATGTTTTTCACACAAAATCGGGGTTACCTCGGTAGAGTTAAGTCCGATCGGAAAACGGATCTAACCGTTCTCCTCACCTAATTACTAGCTAGAATTAATTGAAAATTTTTTTTTGTCAGGGTACTTTTGCGGTGGGGGGTTGGATACTCCGGCGGCGGGTGGCTCTAATATGGCATGTTGTATATCAACTTAAAGGTCTCACTGATTCCAGAAACTTCTTCCTGACGTTTTCGCCGTTCAAACGCATTTGGGTCACACATACCCCAGTTTCTACATTTCGCATATATTTCCAATGTTTTTTATTTTATACGCATTAGTACTCTTTTATGAATATTTTTCCAATGGGAAGCTATTTTCCCCGAACCGAAAAATTCACCGTAATAGCGAGAGGAAAAAACAAAAATTCCTACCTATCTTCACACACAAAAATCGATATTTCTCAGTAAGTATTACCTGGGTTTCCATGATTCTCTTTCGTACCGAAACCAACAATGAGGGCTAAGCGGGTGGGGATATTCTCAACCCTTATCTGTTCTTAAAATAATACTCTTCGCCAAATCCAGTTTCGATTTAAATTACCAAATTTTAGTTGATTTTTGTAACATTCTACCTAAAATCATAAATTAGATTACATTCAACACCACTTTGCAGGTCTATCTTGCAACATTAAGCCACTTACTTCATACTATTACTATCCTCAATCTGCTATCTTTCATATAAAAAAAAACCGGAAGTCATTAATTAACTCCATACATAAGTGTGCTACTTTATATCTCGGCCAAAATCCAAAGTATTTTCAAAATACTTTTTGCTAAATTCATTGTAGTGATTTTTTTATGATTTTTTGAGAGTATTGCAAGGTATTTAGGGGCGCGGGTTACAGAGTTATAACCCACCCTAATATATTAATATAAAAAAAAAAAAAAATTAAAAATAAAAGAATTATTTTGTGGAGTTTGGGGTATTTATTTTATATTCTACCATCTGTGTAGATTATTCGAAGGAAATTTCATCAAAATAGGTGTATAAATTCAAAGTCAAATGGTCATTCATATGTACCAATACGAAGAAATTCCACATTTCTTTACTTCAGCTGTTCTGAAGGGGGTATGGTAAAGGGGCTAATCGGACAAATGCTGTATGAAATCGAAAGCTGCTGTTGTTCTCTTACCTCATGGGTAAGACGTATTTCTGTCGGATTAAATTTAATTACCAAAGCTTAAGGTAACCAGAATATTTTTGTTACTCATTTTATAAAACCTTTATTTATATAACCTTATCTAAATTAAGTCACCGTAACCTTTATATAATCTTCCATGTAAACTCTATAAGGGGCTTATAGTGGTTACAAGGATGTTTCGAATACTTGTATATATAACTCAAGTTATATAATTTGGAAATGGAAACCTTACGGTTACTAATATATAAAAAAATTATTTCTTGGAAGACGCTGTAACAGATTCGCCTGGACAGAATCGCCCGCCACGATCAAATTGTTGCCTCCAAGATAAAAACACGTTCCGGTTTCAATAGGTCACCCAAGAACAGATACTTCCGGCTCACAAAGGGCCAAGGTGGTGTCAAAAATCAAGCTTAAGCTCAAATTGTAGCCACCAAAACCAGACACTTCCGGTAAACATCAAACACAAAGTCAAACTTGTCGAACACTCCATAAAGACAGCAGCAATTGCATCATTGGGATTAGAGCTGATACTATCTGAATTCTCCGAGAAAATTATGATCCGATTCCTCAAATCCGGGTATCCGGATAATCCAGATCCTAGTATCCAGATCCCAGCTATCCGGATCTTGATCCGAACTATCCCGATCCAAACTAAGCCAAAAAGGTCAAAATTTCTGCAACAGTGCATTTTTTCATTGGGAAAATATAAATTTCATGATATTTCCATTTCCTCATTGAGACAACACAATTTGGAAGCGCGTTTGCTTAGTCTATATCCGGATAGTTCGGATCTGGATATGGATCCGAATCCGGATAGTTCAGATCTGGATCCGGATAGTTCAGATCTGGATCCGGATAGTTCAGATCTGGATCCGGATAGTTCAGGTCTGGATCCGGATAGTTCAGATCTGGATCCGAATAGTTCAGATCTGGATCCGGATCTCAGGAATCGGATAGTTCACATATCCGGGTATCCGAATATCCGAATATTAGCAAATCCGGAACCAATTTTCAGCTCTAATTGGAATTTGTCTAATGTACAAAATGTATCTGGATAGGGTGACCTGTCCAGCTCAAACCATAATAGCTGACAATCTGAGTATTAGAAGGATAACCTATTTTAATAAATTTTAAACTCGTAAAACTGCTTCTGAAAAGTTTCAAAAATCCTAATTCAATGTAAAAAAAACAAAATCGAAATAAATATTCCCCTCCTCCATCAACATACCATATCATTCTCATTCTTAGGCATACTAGTCTAGAATTAATTACAAAATTACCTTCAAAGGAAAACAAGAAATTCTAAAAAAGAACTCTCTGTTTTTCTTTTCTCAGAAAACATCTGTAGTGACTATGTGCCCGGTGTAAAAAAAAAAATGCATTAAAATTTTATACATCAACACAAGGTTTCATTTCACATCATTCAACTCAAGGACAGCATCTAAATAAAAATAAAATATCTCAATGGAGTGAAACCCACCATACATTCCTTAAGAAGTAGTCCTTTATATTTGTTTTCTTCCCTTCCAAGGAAACGATACCACACTGTAGTCTCTCTCATCACATAGAAAGAAGTGAAGAAGATTTGAAGGAACCTAATAAATTTTTTTTTTACATCACAACATGTTCCGTTTCAAAACCAAGGATGCGATATACTTCAACCACTCTTTTCTTTCAAAATTATATCCTTAACAAGTTGAGGGAGCAATAATTATTCCACAGTGAAGGAAAACATTTAATTCAGTTCACAAAAACAACCACAACAGAATGCGAGCGATCCTTGCATCTGTCAAGGTATGTAAAACGAACTGTTTTCAAAGATTCGAAAATCTTTTATTCAAAATCCTGTCATGGGGTAGAATTCAAGAAAAACACAAACGAGTTGTTGGGGCCTTATGTTTTATGTTTAAGTAGAATTAGAAAAGAAAAACTCATAGGTGATGGGGTGGGCAGGGGGAGTAGACGATAAAATTTTATTTACCTCAAGTTTCAGGATGATTTTATGTAAATTTTATGTCGTCAAGGGTTTATCCAATGCGTATGTGTATGGGTATGGGTGTATTTCATCCGAAGTTGTTACAATTACAATGTTATTTCTTCGTTGTTTGTTACTTAAATGGTTCGATGAAACCGAATAAATTTCCTTGGTAAATGGGAAATTTCAATATCTCATTCATTACTAACCAATGTGTATGTGTAGAGATGTGATTTAATGGCACAATTTTCTGTTATCTTGTTTTCCAACTGGTAGATTCTACTTGTTTTTGTTTTTTTTTTTTTTTTTAAGAAACTCGTAGAATGTACTCCTATCCTTATCGTATCTTTGTTAAAACAAAACACCCCCACCAATATCTCAAGTCTCGAAAAATATGGAAATTTTGTTTCCGTTTTTCTAGGCAACACCCTAAATCTTTTCCACGTTCGTATAAACAAAATTTTCCTTATTGGCGAAAGCTTTTGTAATTCCACACATTACGAGTATGTATAACTGCCGTGGTAAGATTGTTTTGTTGAATTGTTGTTGTTGTTTATATCTAACAGTCACACACACATGTATACACACAATGTTCCCGGTTATTTACTTGAGTATAAAACATTGAAGAGAGAAAGATAGCAACATATTTTAGCTTTAAAATAATAAGATTAGCAGGCGTTTTGCATATCTCAGTAAAAACATTATGCATAAAGAGAGCATTAATATATGATTCGAGGAGGAGTAAGTTGTGCTACTTATATAAATTTGAACATTTATGAGGCGAATAAGTCTTGAGAAGAAGTCCTCAAAAGGATTAGGTTTAGGTATGATAAGAATTTGAGTTAGATTTGTTGAGAGTCCTGACGATAAAAACGAATATTTTCAATAAAGTCAGATTGTGCTAAGATTAGCTTACTTATCTACGAAAGCCATTATTTTTATCAACTGTTTTTTTCTCAACAACCCCCCCCCCCTCCCCCCAACGGGGCAAAAGAAACTCCAAAACCAGGTTTAACGGCATGCGCGGAGGACTACGCAGCTAAGACGCAGATTTAACCAATTCCGCCTACCATTTGGTGACAAACGGACTACTTTGTTTCTATTGTATGACAGTTCACAGATATTTGGCAAAACCAGCAGTTTTAATCATTTGCTTTAACGTGCTACTGTAGATTTTGCTAAATCCGGTCCCACACAATGCGTGGATTTGTCGAATATTTGGCATGCAATTTGCGATCAGCTATCACAATCCCCTTAGCAACAGCAACGGGTCAGAACGTCAAAAAGAAACTGGAGTTAGCTGACAAGGTTTGGGAAGTGACCAAGCCATCAAGAATAAGTCGTATAAGAGCACAGTCAAATCTTCACGTTCCGAATGATACTAGTTATCATAAACTTGAGAAGATGTTTGAACAAACAAGTGCCGAAATATCTGAGTTACGGTCTGCGATAAAAAACATGTCTTACCAACGAAAAGGGCGAAATGAAAATCAAGCGCAGATAATACACAATATCCCAAAAATACGAAAATATGTTGGGATCACAAACGACATGAAGAAAAAGCAATGCGATCCGTAGCACCATGTTCTTTCGCAAGCATATCAAACAAACCAAATTCGACAAACTAAATAGGCCGGTGGTCGTAGCGGCCAACTGTCGGTCTCTGCATCTTCATTATGTGTAAAGTCACATAACTACGATTTTTAGGGTCTGTCCGGATCCAAGTCTTCATCTTCGTCTTCGTCTTGTTATTACAGCTAGTGACGTAACATCGAGACAAGCTCTATCCGAATCCATGTCTATGCCACTGAGCTTTGCTAGTTTGTATAACAGTTTTGACATTTGGTTAGCTTGATCACCGAGTCAAGGTTCGAGTTGACTTATTTAAATAGACAACGTATTGTGAGGTTATGTTTGTTTGCTGTCTGTGAAATCAAGCTGAGCAAACGAATGAATTCGGACAGGTTAGCTTCGTCTTCGTCTAACTAGTGTCATTAATTCCAAGGCTGCGTTTTTATGAACAAGCAGCCACAATTCTGTCTGACTATGACTACTGCCAACGGCAGTGAGATAAAAACTTTTGGTCCTAAATTACTAAAAGTATTCGACGTTCGTTTGTTTATCCATTTACAATCGCAGCAGTCAATAGCCCAATCATAAGCGCTAATTTTCTTTAGAAGTACGACCTCATCGTCGATATCAAATGTAAAAGCTTACTAGACCCACTAAGTAGTATGAAAATAAAAAGGAAAACGGTCGCTATAAATACCGATACACCAAAACTATTTTCTTTAGAGGGCGATTATGGTAATTTGCTTAGAGGGTATGCAAACATCACGACTGCACCCAACTATTCAGCACCACTAAAACACAGAATTGTACAGCGAAAATTGGATCTGGAAGAATTTAAAATTCCAACAATGCAATTCGAACATATGCATCAATTGGGAATTTGAGATGGGCGCATAATCTATGTGTCTTTGAGTATAGAGTAGCACTATGTTTGTAGCTATAGTAATGCCGTTTTGCGAGCTTTATATCTGTATTGGTTCTGTTCCGCGCGAGTTTATAAAGCTTCCTACCTTCTGGGATCTAGTGCGTCTGAAAAGTTGGTATAGATACTCGTAGTCTCGCTTAGCGATAAACGATCGCGCACTATCCGAAAACCACGGACAAGTGTTGGATGAATTGTATCTCGTGTTTAATGAAATATATTCGTCAAATAAATAAGGTACGATGGACGTGAAGAGGACAACTTGGTTATCAACACATACCAGTGGCGGATACAGCGGGGGGCGATCGGGGCGATCGCCCCCCCCTAGAGCTCTAATAATAATAAATCAAAATTTATATTCTAATCCAATGAAATAGAAAATAAAAAAAAAAAAAAATTTTAAAAAAGACCGTTTCTAAACCGGCGTTAAAAAAAAATAGAAAATAATCTCTCCCTTCACTTAATGAATATATCACAACAGTTCTCCAGAATTTCCCTTCATTTTGCATTTAATTAAATTTTTAAATTATATTACATTTTTATATAAATTTTAAAATTTTCAAGGTATACAGAGAAAACAAGATCTGGACAGCTTAAGTTACACTACAGTGAATAATAATTTCCCGAAATTTAAATTTGGAACTCCTACAGTTTATCAAAATACTTAATTAAATTACATTCCTTTGAATATGCTTTCTTTGTGTACCACGAACATTTTAAATTTTTTATACAAATGTAATTTGATTAAATGGAAAACTCTAGATAGTTATTTGATATATTTATTGTTTTTTCCTTTTTAGTAATAAATTATTCTCAAAAAATGTATTATTATTATATATCACTAATGAATTTTCAGTACAAGCATTGTTGCACTTTTTTGTGATCGAAAGCTCACAAAAGCCGGGTATTTTGATGAAAAGTAGTATGTTTGGAAAATTATCATAGCCGGGGTAATTAATCTCAGATTCAGTTCTCCTGCAAATATTTAATTTGAGGCAAGTAGGCTAATATATATATTAACCCTACCTAATTAGCATTCCTCGAAAATTTCTTCCACCATTTAAGTTGCAAGAAATTGCAGTCCAGCCCAAGAAATTATGCATGAAAAACACCAGCAGTAAGGCAAGCAAGAAGTGTATAATGTCTATTTTATGTGGGATTAAATACTATTCTTACGGGATCAAAAACTTATATTATATAGATAAAAGAACTCTGGCGATATCTGAATGCTAATGAAATTTTCATGCCAAAACGAAATGAGAAAGCTATACAGAGCGGTCCACAACTGATGACAAGTGCGGTTATAGGGGGCGATGGGGGCGATCGCCCCCCCTAGAGCAAACGTCTGGATCCGCCCTTGACACATACGCAAGAAAATAGGTTGTCCCTAGGTAGTATTGAGCACTTCTCGACTAAGGAATCTATATCAATGTTTAAGTGAAGCTCATATATATATATATATAAGATAGATCAAACTATGGAAGAGAGCCAATTTTAAGCCCATATAGGTTAGGCAAATTTCTCTATTTTAACTTCTTGTTAGTTAAAGTCATGATCTTATAGCTAATGAAAAACCAAGATTTGGCTGCGACTAAAACCAATGGCTAAAAAGTGTGGTAGAATGGACTATTTGCGTGTAGATCATTTTTTAAAATCAATAATCCATCCAAAACTGCGTCTTCGATAACAGATAACATTCAAGATTATTTTCTATTATCATCCTTCCTGCAAGTTGCTGTTTAAACGGGGTAGATACCCTTGGATGAATCCAATAGGGCGACTGAAACAGCAAACTTGAACATCATCTACATACTTGTGAATGCATATTAAAATTTCATATCACCTTAATGAAATAATTTATTTTTAAGGCCTAAAAAAGCAGTGGGTCTAAACATGACCCTTGAGAAACGCCATTAAAAGAGATGGCAGAGAACTGAGTAATTTCCATTTTATTTTTTTACAAGTATAATCGTCAAAAAACGGTGGCATTTTTTTGTCATTTGTTGACAAATGTAAAATCGCATACAGAAAAGATGGACAAAATTTAACCCGAGTTTTTATATAAAATTGAATAAATTAAAAGAAAAGGAACCGTGAAATTGCGCACACACTTACAATATATTCATTTAAGGTATTCCAAGATTTTTTTTCTGATGTAAAAAGGCACAAATTGTTGCCACAAAATTTAGGAAAAAAATTCCTAGAAATGTAGGGAATATTGCCTAAAGTATATATACTGCATTAAATATGTCGGCAATATACCATAAAATGTAGAAAATATTCCTTAAAATGTAGGGAATATTCCTTATATTTTAGGTAATATTCCCTACATTTCTAGAGAATATTCCCCACATTTATAGAGATTTTTTCCATAAACTTTGTGACGACAATTTGTGCCTTTTTACATTGTAGATGGAAACAAAGAATACAGCCCCCTCCATTACTGCTGTATTTTTTTTTCTATTGATATATTCATATTTCATTATTTAATAGCACATCCATCAGGATGAAGAAATTCATCCTAGGAGGAATAAACTATAAGGAAGCAAGTTGGCATAAGAGAGAAAAATAGAAATTACCATGTCAAACTGCATTAAGCACACTTTCTGATACTCAAGTCTCACTTATAACACTTAAATGCATGCATAAGCAGGAAGAAGTCCTTGACAACAGCATCACTTTATGGCACATTGGCAAACCAGAAGATATTGTGTCTCTGAATCCGTTATACGTAACTTTAAGGAAATAATTTCCAATTCCATACGTCGATAGAGATAGAGACACCAATCTGGTTGGAATATTGTGTTCAAGTCAATGGATATAAAGTATACTCCTTCATAGAACAGTCACGTTTCATTGTCCAGTATTTTCCATTAGTTCCACCATTTCAACCCCCAACAATTTTCACCTTAACCACATTGTTTTACTACGATGAGATTTTAACCACATTGTTCCACGATCAGATTTTCTTAAGGTTTGTCTGTGAGGACGTGAATTGGTCAAAGGATGGGGAAAATCAAACAGAAAGTGGTCATAAAACATATGAACAATAGTCAGAATAAGGGGGAGGAAAGTGAGGGGAGGCATTAATACCTCCATCTATTTACTTGATATAGTAATATGTGTGTAGACCTCCTCCGCAGTTTTATTTTTTTTTTGCGTATTTTTAAAGAAAATGAAAATTTTTATGTTCGTTTCCTTCCTTCTACGAATGTCGACGAAAATGAAATAATACTCTCCCTCCCCCGTCCTCCGAATCACAACCCAACGCAGTATCTAGTTTCAGACTCAGAGAATAGTGTAGAAATTTTGTGGAATTCAAAGAGAAAAACATTCCCAGGGAGGAGTTGATTTGATAGAGAAACATTGAAAATATTACCAAGGGAGTTGAGGAGAGTTAAATAATTGATGGTGGTTTGGACGGTCGGAATGCTGTGGCCTTGCAATGTTCATTTCGTTACATTGTGGCCATAGTTAAAGAGTCAATTATGTGGCGAGTAATTTTATTACCGACACCGGAAATTGCATCAATTGGAAAAAATACTGTAATTAACCCTGTGCTGGGCATAATGAATTCACAGGTGTTCTTTCAAACGATAAAACCAATTATCCAGAGTTATTGATACAATTTTTTACTGTTCCTAGGTGAAATCTAAACGAGCGAATTGATTACATTTTTATGGTGGTTGAATTTATTCGTCGTGAGTATAAAACCCCCCACGGGGAGAAGGGGGGGGGGGAGTTATGGAAAGTGTGAGGAAGTTTTGGAAAGCAACAGGTTTATATCTAGATTATGAGACATATGCTGAACTCGACCAGTAGACATCATCCAGCAGAGCCGGACTGGCAGTACGGGCGATCGGACGTTAGCCCGATGGGCCGGTCGTCGTTGGGCCGGTGGTCTCCATGCTAACGACCACACGTATTTACCACGTTCTGTGGACGAATGTTGCGGCTGCGGAGGGAGGAAAACTATGAAAGTGAATTGAAATTAAAAAAGTACTTTACTGTATAAGCTAAAAGCCTAATACAATAAAGCTAATTGCACTATGACAACGAAGCCATCTGGGCAGAGGAGAGTTATGAGTTACAAATACTCAGAAATGTCCCACAACTTATAAACACTGACAAGACGCGGAACTATGTGCATGTTGCCAAGATAGCATTATATATGGCAAATTTGGCATTCTCGTAGCTTCAACATGATTCACTTTTTTGTGAAACATATTATATTATTTTTTGCATCATATCATTTTTAATTCGAAAAACACACGGAAAATGTGTTTTTTATCAGGATGGCTTAATAAGGCTTTCAAAGGTTTGCTATACCTATGTGTACTTTTAAAACAAATTCCAAATTGAAGAACAAATATTGAAACAGTTTTGAAATTTTGTTTTTATTTTCTAATCTTAAAAAAAAAAAAATTTTACTTCAGGTTAATAAATTTTGAAGTAGAGTATATAAAGGGTTTTCCAATAAGAGGTGTTATTTTGATATTCAAAGAAAAATTCCATTTTTTGAGATAAATGTTCGGATCTTTATTTCATTATAAAGAGGAAGGTATGTCGTTAATAATGGAAAATAACTTCAGCCAAATGACCACCACGACCACGCCTACAGGACCATGTCCTTTTCATGAGATTTTCCATAACCAAAACGCAAAGTGGCTGCCCTATGTCCTCGATAGCCTCACGAATTCCATCTTTGAGGTCTTGAATCGACGCTGGGCTGTTGGCGTAGACCTTCTCTTTCACGTGGCCCCAAAGGAAGAAGTCGCAAGGTGTTAAGTCACAAGATCTCGGTGGCCAATTGTGATCACCTCTTCGAGAGATAACACGGTCCGGAAACTTTTCCCGTAAAAGATCAATGGTTTCGTTGCTTGTATGGCACGTAGCGCCGTCTTGTTGAAAGTAAACGTTGTCCAGATCAATACCATCCAATTCCGGCCATAAAAAATCATTAATCATCTGTCGATAGCGCAATCCATTCACCGTAACTGTTGTTCCAGCCTCATTTTCGAAAAAGGAAGGTCCAATGACCTCGCGGGACCATAAACCGCACCAAACAGTCACACGTTGAGGATTTAGATTAGATTCGTAGAGGGGTGTGTAGGCACAGCCTCGCAATCACCGCGACCTAAAAGATCTATTGTGAGTCCCCGTTGAATTTATTCCCTTTCTAGGTTCAGACTGTTAATAAAGTCTAGGATCCTTCTGGGATTGAGGTTCCGTACGTAGTTAGGTGTAGGAAAAGCATGTTCGAGATGGAGTAATCTCCGCCTGGTCAATGCTTCGCAGTTGCAGAGCAGATGCTCCGAGGTTTCATGAGCATCCTGGCAAAAGCGGCAGGATGAAGTCTCAGCCAAGCCCATCTTGTTAAGGTGATACCTCAAGGGGCAATGGCCTGAAAAGAGTTCTGTAATTATTTTGAGCTCTGTTTTCTTGAGGAGTAATAGTTCTTTTGTTTTTCCTCCAGAGGTGTCGATAAACTTTTTTGCCTGACGAAGTCCTTGTAGCCTTTCCCAGTATAGGGATTTTTGTTTGTTCTCCCAGTTATTTAGGGCAGCTTTGAGGTAACATTTTGAGGTGCCACAAAATGGCTCCGGTCCGACAAAGGGAGTACACGTTGAGGATAGAGAGGCCTTTCAACAATAACTCTTGGGTTTTCCGGGCCCCAAATGCGACAATTTTGCTTGTTGACGAAGCCATCGAGGTGGAAATGGGCCTCATCACTCAAGATGAGTTTTCGATAGAATTCCGGATCATTTTCATGCATTTCACGGACCCAATCAGCAAAGACTCGACGTTGTTGATGATCGGCCGGCTTGAGTTCTTGTGTTAACTGAACTTCATAAGCCTTAAGACCCAAATCTTTATGCAAAATACGGTATAATGACGTTTGTGGAATGCCTAATTCCAAAGAACGACGAGGAATGGACAAACGTGGGTTTTCTTCAACACTTTCGGCTACAGCAGCTGTTCTTGAGCGACGTGCATGGGTTTTATTCTTCACATCGCTAACTTGTCCCGACAGCTCGAATTTTTCTACCAATTTCTGTATTGCGGTCCGACAAGGTGCTTCATGACTACCCAAAAATGTTCGAGTTTTACGAACCGTCTCTGCCACATTTTCACCATTTTTATAGTGAATTTTAATAATTTCAATGCGTTGTTGAATCGTGTATCGTTCCATTTTTATTAATAGCGTAGTTTCTACTTGTCAACTGTCACAAAATGACAGCTCCAAAAGTGACATCTACCGAAATAGCGGGTTAATTAAAATAACACCTGTTATTGGAAAGCCCGATACATGGTCACGGTATATTACAGTCATTGTTTACTTAAATGACAAATTTCCAGTATTACATTGTTTTTGTTACTATATTGGGCCATATAAGTAAGTAAGCAATTGAATTTCTAAGCGGTTACAAAAGAAGAAGGGGTTAAGAGCTCACTTCTTTCCTCAGTTCCTTCACGCAGAGCCATAACAACTCGTTTTGTCGCCTGAAGCAAACCTATAATGTAACGTTACCTTATTTAACTTTTACTATTCTGACGTGGTCTATCAACTGACTGAACAAAGTTGAGCAACAATTGATCAATAATAAATATTATTTTTTGAAAATAAAATTATTAGTTGATATTAAAATTTTACTATATTAGTAAAGTACATTTAAAAACATTCGGGAGAATCGGTTTGATAGAAATATTTGCAAGATTTTATAGATTTTGAATTGGAAATATTTTCGCCATGAACAAGTTTATATTCTCGAAATTCAAAGTACTTGTTATTTCTTTTTCGGCTGCCAAAACAGCCACATGCGACAATCTTTCTTGACCCATTGTAGATCAGATGTAATTGTTTATTAACTTCTATTTACTGTAACTTCGTTCACATGAAGCTATCGTTATTGGCAATGTCAGAAAAATTCGGAGTACGATTTAAATATTTAGATATGATTATTGGAGGTTATAGTCGTGAATTGATTACAGCAAATCCAAAGGCGGCTTTTCTCATACTATCGGCATCCATTTTGCTAAGCAGATCGTCAAAAAGCAATCGAAAATCTTCTGACACTTGTTCCAACATTTCGTACCTCTTCGTCAGTTAGAATAAAAGAACATCAATCGATTCAAAAATTGGTGTACGAAGCTTTTGTTTTGTGGCAATATTGGGATCACTCATTATTTTGTTATTCAAAATGTTCGAATCGCTTCTTTTTTCTCGTTTCTTTAACGTTTTCTGTTATAACCATATATAATACCTTAAGGAAATTTTGTAGCAAAAATTTCTTCCATGTCAGGATTATGAACCAACTTCAGACTTGTCAAGTGGGTAAATTCAAATTGAGAACAAAAAATTTATATAAAGGTTCAGAATCAAAAATAATTTATATTTGTCAAAGGCAAATGTTGGTAATATTTATTTTTTTCGCTGGAATAAGTTTTTTTTTTTTCAACTGGCGGCGCCGCTCCGCTTGTTACAGCTATATAAGTAAAATTTTTGGTTTTTCGAATACTGTTTCCACAGAGAAACCATGTTTTAGTTTTAATTTTAAGTGTGAAAGGTACCAACCGCTCTTTCCTGTATAAATATCTTCTTTCTTTGTTCTTATTTAGCATGGAATACGATATTCAAAGAATATTCAATAGGAAATCAGTCTAATAATTTGGGTTGTTTGCCATTTATAATAATTTCATTTTTGAAGACCCTTTGGGGCTGGCTTGTTATTATAAGCCCGGGCCGATTTGAAGACCCAGTCCGGCCCTGTCATCCAGGATCTCCCATAGGTCAGCCTTCGAGCGTAAAACTGTACATTTTGTAAACGCTCTAAAATTGTGTTTTTTGTTGGATAGAAATAGGACGAATTATAATAATAATAATTTATTGCTAATAAATGTACACAAGATTTACAATCTTTTAATGTACAAAATAGTAAATCGGTGCTAGATACATTTATGATAGAAAAATAGAACTGAGCTATACACTAACAAAAGAAAGAATAATCTCCATTGAATTGAAAGTTCAGAAAAAATAATAAAAGAAAGTCTCAATACTAAAAAGATACAAATTGAGTATAATGCATTTCTCCTTAGTCTAGAAGAGAATATGAACTATTGCCTTATAGTGGGTAGCGCAAAAGTAATGACCCTATTTGGTTCAGCTACAACTCCTTTTCTAAATTAGAAAACTAAAATTATTTCTTTTTATATGTATATTTGTGCCATGAAATATCACCGCATTAGGATTTGCAGATGATGTCTCTTAAAAGGTGATCTCCAGAGTTGATGCACATTTCAGTCATATTTATGACATTTTCCATAACTTGCCGTAACACTTCCTGCGATATGTTCCTTATTTCTTCATGAATATTTTCTTTTAGGGCTGCGCGAGTCTGTAGCTTGTTCACATACACCAGTGATTTCAAATAACCCCAAAGAAAGAAGTCTGGACAGGTCAGATCAGGTGATCTTGTAGGCCAATGCAAATCGCCAAAACGAGAGATAACATGGCCTAGAAAACGTCCCTCACTAAGTCCATAGTGTCGCGCGATGTATGTGGTGTGGCACCGTCTTATTGGTACCAGATATGCTCCAGCCACAATTCATCCAAACTGGGTATCAAGAACTCACGTAACAAGATTCTGTAGTGCTCGCCAGTGACTGTTATCGCATTGTCTGACGTGTCTTCGAAAAAATAGGGTCCGATCACTCTTTTAGCCCAGACTGTACACCATAAAGCAACTTTTAGTGGGTGTAAAGGTGTTTCAGTGTTCCAGAAGCGAGTATTCTGCTTACTGACATGCCCCGAGAGATGGAAATGCACTTCGTCGCTCATAATCAATTTTGAAAAAAAAATCAACCTCTTCAAGGTTGAGGTTTATAACGCGCTGGCTGTACTGTAGACGAGCTCGGTTGTCAGTAGGTAGCAGCTGATGAGTCATCTGAGTTTTATACGGAAACACCTTCAAGTCTTTGATCAAAATACGCTGCAGAGTCCGCCTGGAAATGCTCAATTGCGTGCTACGTCACCTCGTTGATGTTTCTGGACACTATTCAACATTTTCGCGCACATCATCGATATATTCGGCTGAACGGCCTGTTCATGGTGTGCCAGACTTAGGTCTATCCAATGTTGCGCCAGTTGCTTCAAAGCGTGTGGCAAAACGTCGCATTGTTCGACCAACCAGTGCCGAACGGCGAGGAAATCGTCGACGAAATTCACGTTGTGTTTTTATCACTGATGAATTATTCCGTAAAAACATTGAAACGATTATTCCACGTTCTTGGAGAGTAAAACGGTCCATGCTAATTTTTAGTAATTTTACGTTGGTTTTGTACACAATTTTCAATATCAGAATGACAAGAGATATCACATACAAAAAATTAAAGTCAAGTTCTATAGTGCAAGTCCTTTACGTCACCCTGTAGAAGGATCATACGAAGTGAGCTCGACTTTGCGTTCTAAATAAGTAAATAAATTTCTTTTATTAATTTACACAATTGAGACATATAGCTCATTAATATGTGCATACTCTAGTATATAAGTGTAATAAAAATAATGTGTATAATGACAAAATTCAGAAAAAAAAACTACTACACCAGAAAAAAAAGTAACAAAATCAGAAATTAAAAAAAAAATTATTTTAGATAAAAAAAGTGCAAGAACTACATGCAGGGTGTTTCCCACTAGGAGGTCAATAGAGCGGGATTTGATAGTACTCATCTAGACGAACCAAAAATTGTATGGCAGGTTGGGGGGGGATATATCAACCGTTAAGGAGTTACAAGGTGATTAAGAAAAAAAGCTAGTTTTTCACAAAACACCCTGTATCTTAAAAACTACAGGGCGTACGGTCACAGGTAAGAGCGACTGCGCAATCAGCCCCATAACCCTCTCCCATCAAGAATTATGGTTATCTAAACTAAAAATTTCGGATTTTCTTACCTTTTTTTTTTTAATTTAACCTCTATTGTTTTTGCAACAAGGTCATTAACTTGTTTTTTTTTTTTATAAAAACTGTAAACTGTAGACTCTCCTCTTTAAGTTGACTTATTACACCCTATGTGTTAACTGTAGCCGTTAAACAGTTATTAACTCATAACCGATTCAGGTCACACCGAAATTAGATGATATTTTTTAAAATGACGTGCTAAGAGAACAAATTATCGCTGAGAATAGGTTTGAAAATAGGTTTGAGAATAAGTTTAGAGCTAACAACTCTTAAGGGCTTCAGATAGCACATTGGGTGTAATAGGTCAACTTAAAGAGGAAAGTCTACAGTTTACAGTTTTTACAAAAAAAAGTTATGTTAATGACCTTGTTGCAAAAATAATAGAGGTTAAATTAAAAAAAAAAACGTAAGAAAATCCGAAATTTTCAGTTTAGACAAACATAATTCCTGAGGAGAGAGGGGCATGGGGATGGTTGAGCAGGAAAGGCCATGAAGATCTGCATACAATGAGCTCTTATATGTGACCGTACGCCCTGCAGTTTTTAAGATACCGGATGTTTTGTGAAAAACTAGCTTTTTTTCTTAATCACCCTGTAACTCCTAAACGGCTGATATGCCCCCCACCATGCCATAAAATTTTTGGTTCATCTAGGTGAGTACTATCACCTCCGGCTCTATTGACCTCCTAGTGGGAAACACCCTGTCCTGATAATAAAAGTTACGCATCGTTAGTCAAGGTATCCTCTGGCATAGCTAAAGTCCTTGAGAAAGGACTTGGGAATGGATATATTTAAAAATTCCTTTTCTTCCTTATTAAGGATACATTTAGATTGCATTTTTGAATTCCGCAAATAAAACTTAAACGAAAATGTTATATTGAAAATTCCAGTTTAATCCTTTATTATCGAGATATAAGACCTCAAATTTACTCTATGCACCGTGTTCCTTTGCCATTTTTCTCGAAAATGCACACAGATATCATCGAAGTGCTAGTAACAAAAGTTACACATCATAAGCCGGGCTATCTTTTGGTATGGTCAACATTTAAATACAGAAGCCACTCAAAAAAGGATACGAAAAAAGGATATCTTCGGTTTGGTCCTTTTCGTCCTTTCTGAGGATACATTTTAGCTGCATTGAATAACTGCAAATCAAATTAGATAAAAAATGGTAAACCTATTAGGAATACTTCAATGTAGCCAAAATACATCCTCAGAAAGGACGAAAACGACCAAACCGAAGATATCCTTTTTTCGTGTGGCTTTTGTTTTTAAATGTTGACCATACAAAAAGTTAGCTCGGCTTATGATGGGTAGCTTTTGGTACTTTTGGTACTAGCACTTCGATGATATCTGTGGGCATTTTCGAGAAAAATGGCAATGGAACACGGTGCATAGAGTAAATTATAGTTCTTATGTCTCGATAATAAAGGGTTAAACTGGAATTTTCAATATACCATTTTCCTTTGTTTTATTTGCGGAATTCAAAAATGCAATCTAAATGTATCCTCCATAAGGAAGAAAAGGACTTTTTTAAATATATTCTTTCCCCAAGTCCATTTTCAAGGACTTTGGATATGCCAGAGGATACCTTGACTAACGAGGCGTAACTTTTATTATTACGACTTTTTCGATATCTGCGCACATTTTCGAGAAAAATGCCCAGGGAACACGTTACGTGGGACACCCTTTATAGGAAAAAATGGCGAGGAACCCGTAATAATAGCATACATTGTGATGAGAGAGATTCAATATTATCCTTAAAGAATTCGGCAGAATTATTATTGATTATATTATGCGCATCATAACTCATAATAGGTAATCTAAGTAGTGATCCAACTTACATCCAAAAGTTTGCTTAGTTACAGCTGATACGTGATCATATCTCCTGAGACCAAAAATGTATCTACCGCATGCATTGAATGCCACGACCTGAGCTATAAATATTGCAGTATACACAAGCTCCGTAAGTAATACAAAGGACAATAAAAGCCTGAATGAGTCGTTCGCTTCATAAAGCTCAAAAGTCAATTTTTCTCAGCCTTCTCAAATTCAGCGTTAAGTTTACGTAATTTATTATTTTTTCGCGCTAACTGGTACGCTAAAGTTCGTGGGTCATTCGTCATCAAACCAAATAGTCTTTGTGTTAAGTCCAATGAATAGTTAACTATAGGGTCCGCCATCTAACGTTTTTTTTTTCAACTAGTGCTTATTTCGTGAATGGTAACACTTAGCTCAAGTCTGATTTGACAGATACTTAGTTTTATTCTTCCGCTGAACGAATATGGTTGTGTATACGCTTGAACAACGCTGGGAAATATTGCCTGCGATCGACTTACAGAAGATGCCGGTTTTGCCAAAAAAATCATCTTTTCGGATGAAGCTCATTTTGATCTTGGCGGGTATGTAAACTAGCAAAATTGTCGCATTTGGGGCACAGAAAACCCGCACGCATACATTGAAAAGCCGATACACCCAAAACGAGTCACTGTTTGGTGCGGATTTTGGTCCAGAGGCATAATTGGGCCATTTTTCTTCGAAAATGAGCAAGGAGTGGCCGTTACAGTCAATGGCAATCGTTATCGGGCCATGTTCAACGAAAATTGAAGAGGAGGATATTGGCAACATTTGGTTTCAACAGGACGGCGCTACGTGCCACACAGCCGAAGCTACACTCGATGTTTTGCGCCCTGTTTAAAAAAAAAAAGTTATTTGGCGGACCCTATATTTCGGTCTCTTATTCTTCTGTGAAGATGGTGGATTTAGGACCTAAGGGAACTTTTATTGTTCTCATTCATTCAACGACAGTACGAGTTAAATTAACTTTCCTTTCTAGTGTACTTTGAGTATTTTCCACTTTATGGTTGATATTGTGGTTTTTCGGGTCTGGTTTCCAGTAGTCGTGCTACGTGTGTGAATGCAATTTAATTACTTTCTAAATAACTTCTTTTTTCTTCACGTATATATATTGGCTGGAGTGAAACTGGTTAAGTAATGCCAAATAGGGGCCTACACGGCCATTTCCACTTAATTAAAGTCCAAAATTTTTTTGTTAGACCATAGTATCTCACAACATAGTAAAAATTTGTATCAAGACCTATCGGGCTATCCTGCTACGTAGGCCAGCAACTCCGCATAAGGATGGCAGCAAGACCCTAATAAAACTAATAAACTAAACAGGACATGTAACTGCATGAAACACAACACATAAAAACACGAACACATCATCTACACCACTTAATGGAAGGTTTTTCTAGGAGCTCACTTAAGCACTACGGTGGCTAAACTAAGTGACTTACGGCGCTGGACAAGTGGTGCCCCACCTGCCGTACAACG
Source organism: Dioctria rufipes (assembly GCA_963924295.1). NCBI lineage: Eukaryota > Metazoa > Arthropoda > Insecta > Diptera > Asilidae > Dioctria > Dioctria rufipes. The sequence goes on along the minus strand of OZ002744.1, from coordinate 41,008,124 downwards.
TTTCGTCATGTTGCTCATGGACACAGATGACATAAAAACCCGCACTTTCATTTTTTTGCAAAATTTAATAATATTTTTTGCAAAATTTAATAACAGTTTTTGCAAATTTTAATAATTTTTTTGCAAAATTTAATAATTTTTTGCAAAATTTAATAATTTTTTGCAAAATTTAGCAAAATTTAATAATTTTTGCAAAATTTAATAATTTTTTTGCAAAATTTAATAATTATCTTAACTATAATTATAACTTATACTTTTAACTTACGTACAATTTTTTTTTTTTTTAGCTTTTAATTGAATTTTAAATTATATATAGCTATTGGTTATTTTCCGTTTTTGGTATGTTCTAGTTATTTCCGCTTTAGTATAGTACAGAAAAAGATTATATTATCTTGTTGTACAACCTCCTAATAAAATTAATTGAATTGAATTGAATTGAACCCCAAACCCCATACTATTTTCAAGTATGGCAGCAATTGCATTTTTCATTTGCTTTTCCGACAAACTCCCTCTATCAGTTTTGCGGACGTAATTCCGAACCATTCTGAAATATAATTTAAAAAAATTATTTTCAGGAAAACGAGTGAGGTAAGATGGGGTACATACTCAGTCATTCCCCTTTTGGCATATCCAAAACTTTCCCCATTGGATGTTATTAGAAAAAGAAAATTGTACAAAAATGTACAATTGAAACATGCTTGAAAATATGCTCACCTTTAATCCTTAATTTTTAAAGATTTCACGAAACTAACCCTTGTAGCGTTCACAAAATCCTTTAATCCATTTGTCACTTGATGAAAAAGTTCGAAAAAAATAAGAAAACATACAAAATCAGTTTTTTTTCTCAATATTGACGAAACGCGGCTTCTCATTTCAATTGTTCTAAACTGATTAAAAGGTTAAGGATAGCGGATGGGTTGAGAATTTGTTGAATTTTCGTATAGTGCTTTGTTTTAAGTGTAGAAGTGTAACCCCATCTTACCTCACTTCCCCGTCTTGACACATCTTCTCCTACAACGTGAGATATGCATTAAAATTAAAAGGCCTACAATTTCCAGTAATACAAAACAGTTCTGCCAGCATAACTCGGAAACAACGCAATGTGCGCCAAAACTCTATAAGAGTTTTTTTCTTAACTCGATACCACCTACCTAAGTTTAGCGTATGTAACCATACTTTTGCAACATCCTGTATATTGTGGTGCTGCTGGAAGAAGGCTAGTGAAGCAATTTTTTTTTTAAGTTAGTAGGTAGTTAGTAGGTAGTAGAAGAGAAGAAGCTATATACAATTTTATAGAAATGTAGGGTAGGAGTGAAAGCGCAAGACTGTATTGGCTTGGAACTTGAACCCACATCCCCTGGGATGGAATCAGGGCACATAACAACTAAGCTACCTCAGCCTTAGGGTAAGTAATTTTATAAAATACGCTTTTGGTGAGAATTTCAAGTCAAAACCAGAACTAATTCCTATTTACAATTATCTTATGAAGCATTTCTAGGTTCTAATTGAATCTTTACAAGCAAAATATATATTTTTTTAATTTTACTTCTTAAAATGGCACAACGCACATTATGTACATATATACATAAATACATAGGTAGCGACAAATATTAATGCAGACCTAAATTTTATAAAGCCCCTGTTTTCTAGAATATCCAGCAACAATTACAAGACGATTAAATTTTTCAGAGTTAATTTTTTCATACTTGTCCAAGGTCTCTGAAATTCTATGTACAGTCATCAGATGTTGCTTAAGGCACGCACCTGTTGTTATTTAATCCTCCCCCGCCCGCCCCTTCTACCAGCCTAAATAAACTTATATTTGAAGTGTATTATCCCCTCAGCAATATAATTAGAGTTCAGCTAGTCCTAATGTAATCCTATTATCCTCTGGCAAGTAAGACTTTATATACTAGGATTATAAATATATATATATGTAGATTGTAGATAGGTATGTACAACTACAAGTATGTTGTACATATGTAGGCTCCTTTCAAGAAATAATTGTCTTAAGGGAAACATTGCTTAGACGTCTTGTTTGCAAACCCTAACCTGGGAACTTCAATATGTTGTGATAAAGCAACGACGACGAGGACGACTAATTAAATGCGATTATGAGGTACATGGTAGAATTTGAACAACCACATTCCTCTTGTAAGACAAACAATAATAACGGTACACATAGTATAATTATGTTGAAGATATGTCTCCTTTCTTTTCAGTTGAATACCGTATTTGGTATGATTATTTTAATAAATCTACGGACAGCTAGTTCTGATGAATACACACAAGATTACACCCATAGAAGATATAATAGTATGGGATAAAACTGCGTTTATACTATGCCAATGTTGACTGATACGATCCACCAGCTTGTGATTCCAGATGTAAGGTCATTAAGTTAGGTTATGAGCACTTATGTATCAGTATTGCAAAAGATCCGGTGAGTTCGATGACGACTTGTTGAGAACCGTGGTCCAGGGCAGATATTCAATTTTTTTAACTACCAGTTCGGTTATCGTAAAACACTTCGCTAAATTTATTTATTTAGAACTTCATCAACGATCTGATTACTGAGTTTACAAAAGTGAAATATAACCATAAAATGACAAAAGTATTCATAACCATAATAACAATAAAAATTCTACGTAGCAATAATAATGAAAGAAAAAATAAGTAAAAAACGAGTTTTCAAATAAAACTGAGGCCAAGCCGCATGAAAAAGTAAAAAATAAACTTTTCTTCACACACGGAGGTGGTCTCAGATTTTTTGATTGGGGCATTTCTCTTGAATATTCTTTCTCTTCATGAATCAAATCACTTATTACCTCTGATTGATCATACTGAAATATATCGGTGATTGTCAGCGAATAAAAGCTGAGTCCACCTCTGTGTGTGAAGAAAAGTTTATTTTCTACTTTTTCATGTGGTTTGGCCCCAGTTTTGTTTGAAAACACGTTTGTTACTTATTTTATTTTCTGCCTTTTTCACGTTAACTAAATTGTTATTACGTGCTGCATGGAGATATTTTAAAACAATTTTATGACGGATGGAAAGACACTGATTTACCAGTTTTTCAAAAAATTTATTCGAGTATTAAATCGTTGAAGTACTGCAACGGTTTTCTGAAATTCAAATTATGTTTTAAACAGTGCTTTTTAGCTGTATTCCAACTTGATCCCATATAATATGAATTTTCCCGATTTTCCATATTTTCCACAGACTTTTCCTATTATTATGAAATTTTTTTTAAATTTTACATGAATTTTCCTCGATTTTTGATGCAAGTTTTCATGATTGTTGAAGAGAAAGTATTGATGCCAGTAGGACAAAAAAAAATGATTCCGCATCGCTTATAAAACTTTTTTGTCGGAAAATATTCCGGAAAAGTCGGAAAATTCCGGAAATTTTCGAAAAATTTTCCAGAAAAATTGAAAAATTCTGCATTTTTCCTGAAATAGATTTATCACTAATCATATCAATGAAAATTTTCCGATGATTTTCCCGCTTTTCCGGGTTTTCCATGGAGTTTTCCACAAAAGCAACTTTATGCAACTCATTTCGCTCTATAACTTTGTCTTAGGTTGCAAAACGCTCAAACGCTTCCTTGGTGGGAGAAACTCCAGAAAAGCGTTTTACATGAATTTTCCTCGATTTTTTCTGCAAATTATCACCATTGTCGGAGAGAAAGTAATGATGTCAGTTGATATGGAACTTGACCCTGCATAATTTAGAAAACTTTTTTATCGGAAAAGTAGGAAAATTCCGGAAAATTTTTTCGGAAAAATCGGAAAACTTTGAATTTTTCCTGAAACGGATTTATCACTAATCAAATTTTGTACCAAATTTTCAAATGATTTTTCCCGATTTTCCGGGTTTTCCACGGAAATTTCCGGTTCAAATTTCGATAGATTCAATTGTCACGCGACATGAAACTGTGTGCCAAATTTCAGCTCGCTGTGATGACGAAAAGTGGGTCTACGAGAGTGTCGAAAATAGTAAAAAAGAAATATATAAATAAATATACAGACTGACAAATTCGTGTACGAGTTAAAGGGACGGGCTGGCCTAAAAAAACAAAACAAGTAATTTTAACTAAGCTGATCTCTTATGTGACTTTTTGAAAGATGAAAGTCAATGCAATTAAACTGGCGGTTAAAGGGACGAGACTCTGTTGAAACCGGCTCGTGCATGCCGTAATTTGTACTATGCTTAGGAACAACGAAGAAGTCACAGTTCCTCAAGGAGCACACAGGAACAGATATATTGAGAGTATTTAAGAGCTCAGGGGAATTGATCACTCATTGTATACACTGAAATGCAAAAACCACTCTGGAAATTTTTTGTCTATTCTCAAGAGCATCCAAAGAAAAGAGCTTAAACCTGGCTAGATATGGAGGTAGAATATTAAGGTTATCCAAGTGAAGTACACACAAGGCAAAACGAACGAATCTTCGCTGCACAGCATCGATGCTATTTATATATAAAGCATAAAAGAAACACCAGACCGGACTGGCATACTCCAAAATAGGTCTAACAAATGTGCAGTAAAGGATCTTCGTTATGAATGGACCCTTAAGCTCCTTTGACCATCTCTTTAAAACCCCCAGAGTAGCATTAGCCCTGGCAACGATTGTGTTAATATGATCCTCGAAAGAAAGATGAGTATTAAGGAAGACACCAAAATCTTTGGTTTTGTCAAGTCTAGTTAATAAGCATCCATTTAAAGTATAATTAAATTCCAATGGCCTCCTTTTACGAGAAAATGACATAGTAATACATTTGCTAATATTAACAGGAAGACAGTTAATAGCACACCATTTATGAAACGTGTCTAAGTCCAAGTTTAAGAATCCACACTAGTTTTCATTAGAAACAATGTGGAAGATTTTGGCATCGTCCGCAATAGCAAAGTATTCTTGAATTAGCTAAAATCAGAGAAATATCATTAATGTAAATTATAAAAAGGAGTGATCCAAGATGGCTACCTTGAGGTACACCGGAAGTATTATCGTCAGAAAGAGCTGCGCTAATTTAACTCGTTCCGTATGATCAGATAATTAAGAACTGAGCCAATTGACAAAAACCATAGGAAAACCAAGAACAGTTAATTTGTGAATTAAAATTTTATGATTAATTCTGTCAAAAGCTTTGCTGAAATCCATGAAAATGCAATTCACTTGCTTACTTGTTTTCAATAGCAGAAATCCAGAAATTAGTAAACTCCAACAACTTAGTCGTAGTGGACTTTCTCTTCATAGAACCATGCTGAAAAGAGCACTGGAAGGGCTTGTAGTTGAAGTGCAAAGCATTACAAACCAGGGCTTCAAATATCGTACCAATACAACTTAAATTAGCAACAGGTCTGTAGTTAGAAATGTATGTCGCACTTACTGCCCTCCTTGTGTAAAGGAATAATCAAAGAAAGCTTTGACTGCTTCGGGTTTTGTTGGTGAGAAAGGGTTTTCAACTCCTCTACGGATGGGAGGCTAGAATCTAGAGTATCCACCCTGCTCCGGGCGAAGGCTGGACAAGCACACAAAAAGTGTTCGGTTGTCTCAGGCTCTCCTTCCTTCAGGGCTGTCAAGAACTCCTATCCTTGTTATATGACCGTGAAGTGTTCTGTGACCAGTGATGATGCCAACCACAGCTCTGCATTGTTTCCTTCCGAACCTCATATGGAAATTAGAGATATTCCTATTGGGCCCATCAAGAAACAGTTTTGTGCACCTGCCTATCTCTTTTGATATTTTCTATGAACATCCGCTTTGATGAGAGACCCGGTAGTCGAGGTGGCAACCTGTACGATGGGTTTCGGTCCTTACTAGGATGACAATGGAATAGCGCTTACTATGAAATGATATCGTGTCATGAAAACCAATTTTTTATAGCTTCATCTGCGCTGTGTATGTAGTTCAGAAATAGGTGATTCCAGGAGGACGATACAACAAGTCAACCTGCGCGCGGTATATTCCAATTTTCATGAATATCTATTTTTAGTTCTAAAAAATATCCTTATTGAAAACCGCCTTATTTCTAAGTAGATACTGTCTTGACCTGTAGCTGTTTCTACACTTTTCACTTTAGCCTCGGCCTCGTTAAAGCGAATTTTCAACATTACGCGGTGCAAGCAATCATTAACAAAGCTTTGAAATTGGCGTTGTAAGGGACTGGATGACATTTAACCAAAATAAATTGGAGTTGAACAGTTTCTGGACTTTTCTCATATCCGAGATAATAGCAAAGAAAATGCAGAATTTTTTTCGTTTTTCTTTTTTTATGGCAATTAATATCTTCTTCTGTACCACTAATATTGAGAAACTGTACTAAGAAATTAACAGAAACCTTATTTTTCCAGCCAGACGCATCTTGAAGCTGTTCTTAAACTAAATATTCAGACCCATTTAAAAGACCTTTCCAAATCTGAAAGACAGATGGCACTTCAATTTCTTGTTAAATCTTAACTGTAGTAATCGCGCCACACGGTGGACAATCTATTTGCTTCACTTTAATTAATTTAATTTTCAAGAAACAGTTATGCAAATTAATTGAAGCGAATGCCAAAATTGAAATGAATAAAAATGTTTTCTTAATTCCGCTAGAATTAACATTTTGTTGTTAATTAATCGCAGGTGTTTTTTTTATAATTTAAGCTCCTCAAGAAATAATTTTCTTGAGTTTTCCTTCAAGAAAGATTCTCTAAACTCTTTCATTTTCCTTTTTCAGTTACAGGAGAAGGGTGCGGCTTACAAAAACAACAAAAAAAAGGAAAAACATACACACAGATGGTGACAACGTCATTATTTGGCAAAGGTAATCGTTATCAAAGTGAGTACCTACCTCACTCTAAAATTCTCAAGAAGAAAAATGATTTGAATTTTCACTTTTAATGAGGGACCAAATTTATTTTTGACAATTTTCTTAACGGGATGAGTTTATAACAAATTTTCATTAGATCGACAGAGGGTAAAGAGGAGTGTGGGAGAGGAGGGGGGGTTGAAAGAAAGAAACAAAATTCTATTTTTTTTTTATTTGATTGCTAGAGAGAAAAGACACGAAATTTTCACAAGAATATCTTATCATTCTTCTCCTGCTAATGAAGATGCCTTTTTTGTTCTTGCTTCTCGGTTATTTTCCAGAGTAAGCATAAAAAAGAAAAACTCGTAAATGACGAAGGCATTTTCACAGTTTAATTAAAAAAAAAAAAATCCAACAGAAAGGGGGAAATTTTATTTCCCTTAGAAGACAAACTTTCTATCCTGATGGAGATAATAAACGTGAAATTAGTTGAACTCATTTCAGAGTCAAAGAAAATATTGCTTTAAATACACCCATCATGAGCAGAAACGTATAATTTCTAATTGGGGTATCTTGGAAATTTATCTCAAACCTCTTCTTTGCTGCAGAAGAACACACGCGTCTCAAATGACCTTTTTCCCAACTCTCATATAATATTATACTTTGAGCTGGGGAAAATAGGGACACTCTTTCCCAACTCCTGTGCCACGAAGAAACTCGTGTCCTGAATACTTTATGTGAGGGATGCTTCTCTTGTATCATCGTCGTAGGTATCACATCTCAAATTTGTCGTTTGAACTTTGATTCGAACCTTTTTTGTAGTTATTCGTTGAATTTGGTATCTTGAAAATTTTAGGTTGGTACACTTGATATGATTTCATTTCGGATAGACTAGAGAGAATTCTGAATTTAGGATTTGATAAAACCTGATCAAAAATTCTATTTTCGGATGATGTTAATGAGTAAAAGGGGATGTGACTTAAAAAAAAACTCCAAAAGTAAACCACTACAACAATAATAAAAAGATGCAATTTTATGCAACACAAAAGACCAGTTTTAAGACCTTTTTGTATAAGGTCATCAATATTAGAAAAAAAAAACGTATTGCTATGAAGGCAAAAATGATTAAAAAATATAAAAGTTCGTGCCGAAAGATGGCATGTGTAGATAATATGACGGAAGACGCAATATGAAGAATCACATACCGAAGAAAAAATCAACCTACAGGATATGCCAAAATAAAGATCTGATGACGGAAAATAACTTGGAGACGACCGGTTCGAGGGCATGTCATAACTTCAGATGACTTCAAAATTCCGATTTCATCTAAACAATATTGTCAGTGACGATACTAGCAACTCTAAAATAAAATTCGAATTTTAGAAGGTGAAAATAACGCTTACAAGATCAATCCAAGACGAACTGCAAATTTAATTACAGCAAGACGAATTCAATGTAGAAAGACGAGATAATGGGAATACCATATCAAATAACATGAGCCATGATCACTAGAACAATGAAAAGACTTTATTGTCCGAGGATGGCTTTTTGACAGCGAATGAGGTTTAAGATGCATAATTAACGTCAGTTTAGGTTAAGTTAGAGTGGTGGCCATCGCGCGATCCCCTGCGATTAGCCTCGCTTAGACAATTTGTGGTCCATTGTGATACCACCTTATTGGGACCCTACCTGAGATAGATACTTCAGATTTAGGTGCTTTGCTAAAATCAATCAAAAGATTTAATGAACCTTATCAAGTCCCCAACTCCTTGTCTGCTAGCAGCTCCCCAAATTTGCTGAAGAAATAGCTGCCGATCGCCTTTCTCCTATGCTTGACAAGGTTAGGGCATTCACACAGCAGATGGTGAATGCTCTCAACCTCTTCTTCGCCCCCTTCTGCAGAAGCCATTGTATGGAGAACATTTTTGGGGGTCATCTTTGGTGTGCTGCCCTATTATTGTGGCCTCAGAGCCCACCAAATGTTTTGAGTAATAACTGTTTCATACACTGAAGCGGGTCATACTGCGTATGTGTGGAAGTTGCGTCTTCGCTACACACTTTTGTCCTGACGTAGAGGGTTATATATTTGATTTTGTATTGTAGTCTAGTTTGACTATACTGAGCGTCTCAAGGATTGTAGTACAGCAATAGGCATACCAGATAAATCTGGAATATAGGTACGGCTTGCACTACAGTGCGATCAACACCATGTCAACGAACTGCCTCACACTGACACTCGGGGTAGCCCTGTCAAAAGCCCCCTCGATGTCCAGAAAAGTTCCCAGGCTAACTCGTTAACATGCTTTAACTGCCAGTTGGGATTCCAGCGACAAACAAGAGCGTCCTTGGTGTACAATCAGTATGCGTGCCATTAGTGCTAGCTGTGAACGTAACAACACCTGAAAATTGTGTAAGGAATTTATAGATCAACCAAAAATCTGTTCCGCTTGTTCCAGCTCATGAATGTTGCTTGGAGGAGAGCAATTTGGCTTTAACCAAGGTAGTGTCGTTACTAGCTTTGTTGGGTATGTATTGACGCTGTTGACGAAATAGCGGCAACTTGAAAGTATTACAAATGGCCAGATGACCCTAAGTCAAACGGGCCGAGACGAATCGATTAATTCCACAGTTGAGGCTAATTGAATCAGTCAGATAGTCAGTGAGTGACCGGATTGTTGAAGCGGTTCGTATATATCGTCGATGTGACAAGATGTTCTTTTGCAGAAATATCCTTTCGCGTTCTCGACTTAGCCTTGTATTGTGTTCATAAGGCTCTAGTCAGGCTGTGGTAAAAAGAAACATCTAAAAAGAAAAAATAATCGCACCGCTATTTGAGCGGGCAAAACATAAGGCTCCTGTGCAATTGTATCGGATTAAAAACCTCTTGTTGTTGTTATGCCTCTGTGAATATTACTTTTTATTTTTCGTAAGAATTTCCACGTTAGCACAAAACAATTTTATTAAATACAAATCGGACATCAGACTGAATTCCCCATGTTTACAAATTTTTCATTATAAATCGACGCCTACTAGCTACAAACTTCTAGGCTCAGCAAGGTATCAATAGTTCGAAACTCCGAAAAATAAATTCCTCGATTTACTCGGTGGTTGTTCACGTATTCAGAAAACTGTGACCAGAAACAGATGCATCACCACACCTCCTCAGCAGAGATTCAGTCCTTCTGGGACAAACCTAGAGCCACAGCTGTCTTGAAATCGCATATGTTACAATTACCCATTCCTTTCCACTAGGAATGCTAGTTGAGAATGTCTAGTTTAGGGACGATATAATCCGTAGCTCCCAGTATATAATCTCCAAAGACAGAATGTCTGTATTTTGCTGTGACCAAGGTCTGCTGTTGTCCAGTAGCCAGACTCTCTAAGACTTAGTGCAGGTTTTGCAACTATACATTTGCCATGGATGTAGAGGAGCAGTAGCCGGAGTATGATCACCATTGGTGCCGTTCGTGCTGTACGAAGAGTAAATGTAACTCCTAGACAAGCTTTTCTCTGTATTTTTGTAACATTCTTCAGGTTCATTTATATTTCCTGGCGGGAATCGAACTCACAATTGTTAGAATCGGTGTTAAATGGAAGACTTTTTATTTTTAACGCTTCTGAATTAAATTATAAATACAAGAAAAAAAAACCGCCTCTTGGAGTTTGAAACCGGAACCTTTCGTATTCCAGGTGACTGTTCCTACAACTGAGGTAACAAGACAGATGTTTTCTTGTCTTGAAATTCTTAATTTTATAACTAGGCCATTAAGCCATATTGCTTTCAGCTGGAATTAACCAGTAACGATGAAAGCGCACAAATAAATTGCAATTTCTCAATTTTTTTGTATTTTCTAATAGTTCGATTCCCTCCAGGAAAAATATATGTAATATTATTTCCTGTGTGGCATTTCCTGTGTGGCATATCCTTTATGGCATATATAAGCATCAATATAAAGCATTTCAGAGAATTGGACTAGCATGCATACATACAGATTTCTGTTTCACGTCTGTGAAGTATTTCTCGAGGGTTTTAACCTTACCAATATATTGCAGATAATACCTATATAGGCAATGTCTTTGCAAGATGGTACTTCGGCCTAAATATGGGCAGGCCTGTTCTACCTTTCATTTTGAATACCACTATTGACGGTCGCCTAAGATAACCTTAAATGATGTTTCAAAGGTGTGAAGTTTCGGCATAACGTATAATACTGTCTTTGCTATTGAGTGTTCAAGAAGTACTTGGCGGACTTTCAGGTGGCCAATTGTACTGAGGATGGCCCCCTTTTTAACATAAAAATGTAGAGAAAGTAGGTCTAGTATAGCCTAACGTTGCAGATGGTCAGGTACGCATGGCACCGGCTACTCCTAGACATATAAGCCGTTGCAGTTTTTGTAAACTCGCTTGGAATATCTTTTGTTCACTTTTGACTACCAAGCGAGTTAAGCGTATGAGACCACGGGTTTTATAACAGATGTATATGACGATAGGATCATATTTTGTTTGAAACCCACAAGTTCTGTCAATATACTTACAATATGTCCATATTGTTGTTGTAGCCTCAACTTGGCGACATCCTTTGGCAACCATTACTATAATTGAGGATTCTCCAAAGTCAGCTGTGAGTCTCCGGCTAACAAGCATTGCTTTTATATATTTTACTAAGGAGGGTGTTCTGGACATTGAGGGGGCTTTTGATAGGTCCACCCCAAGTCGATATATGTGGCAGCTCGTCGACATGGTGTTGACCGCACTGTAGTGCGATGGATCGACCAAATGTTAAGATGACGATACTTAAGTGTGGGGGTGGGGGGCCGAACCTCTCTAAGTGTGTTGGTGGAGAGAGGCTGCGCGTAGGATGGTATGATGTCCCCAGTACTCTGGTGTATGGTGGTTGACTCACTCATCACGGTGCTGAAAAACGTGGGATTTTCATTCGAACCGTATGCAGATGACATCCCTTTGCTCATTTCCAGGCACAGCATGGCCTTTATGCAACGTAGCCTCAATATTATTAAAGACTGGTGCATCCGTCACGATATGAGAGTAAACCCAATACAGACCAGCTTGGTGCTCTTCTCCAGAAGACGTAATCTTGAGTATACTTTGATCTTCTGAAGCTATTTGGACATACTCTGCAGTTCTCTTCCCATGTTAGTGTTTTTCGAGTCTACCTTGGATCGAAACTGACGTGGGGTTTGCACGTAGAGGAAAAAATTAATACGGCTATGAGGGTCTTCGCTCAATGCAGGAGAACATTTGGCTTTACGTGGGGCATTAGACCGACGGTTGCTCACTGGATGTATAACTGGATCGTCAGACCCATGCTCATATATGCCTTCTGTGTATGTTCACTGACGACGATTGTAAGGACTGCGATCCAGAGGCTGGCGGGTATGCAAGGCCTGCCGGCCTGAAATTTACGGGCTCCGTGCGATATATCATTCATGCAGATGCCAAACGAGCCGTGTGGAGTTTGCGCTCATGCCGATGTTGGGAGTACGGCTGGACTGGCTCTTCTCATTGCTCTTTGGCGTATGGGCTGGACCTGGAAAACCCTCAAGACAATATGACACGATACGCGATGGTACCAGACTTCATTTTGGGCGTCGCTTCTCTGTGAGGTTTCCTGTAGGGGAATCGTGGACCGATGGAAGTGCCTTAACGGGTCTTCCCCGGTTCGCTCTAGAACTTTTTATTGACGGCTCTCTCACTGATGAGGGTGACGGGCGAGCGTCTACTTCTCTGAACCTAACATTGGAAAACACACCACTGTCTTCCAGGCTGAGATATTCTCCATCGCAATGGCAGCGAGAATATTCCTTGATATGCAAATCAAGGGGAAGGACATTGCTATCCTTTCGGGTAATCAGGCATCCTTGATAGTTCTGAGTAGCCCTTGGATAATGTCTAAGTTACTGGGGGATTGCACGTCTTCTGTGGATAAGTTGTGTATCCACAACAAGGTATCCCTTCACTGGGTTCCTTGTCACATGGGGATCATGGGGAACGAAAAGGCTGAGCTTTTAGTTATGGCTGGTTTCGATTCTCCGTTCCTTGGACCGGACCCGCGGTAGGCGTTGCGGATGTTCATAGGAAGTATCAGCAGAGATGAGACAACCTGAATACTTGCAGGTGCATAAAACTGTTTCTTGATGGGTCCAATAGGAATATCTCCGATTTTGTCATGAAGCTCGAAAGGAAACAATGAATAACTCTGGTTGGCATCAACACGAACCATAGCTCACTTCACGCTAATCTAACAAGAATGGCTGTTGTCGACAGCCCTGTGTTTCTGTACTGCCCAGAAGGAGAGTCCGGAATAACCAAACACTTTTTTTATGCATGACCGGCCTTCGTCCGTAGCAAGCTGGATACTCTAAGGTCTGCTCTTCTATCTATAGCTGAGGTGAGAAATCTTCCTCACGAAGACCAAAGGATTTTAGCAGGATAGCATAATGTGCCGCTCTCGTCTTCGTGCTTGGGATGGGATCTTTTGTTCCACCGTCTTAAAAACAAGGGCTTAATCCCGCTTTTGTTAGCTGCATTCGCAAGGGATTCAAAGGAGGTATTGTGAAATGCCCCTTCGATATCCAGGAATGCGCCATTTCTAGTAATAGTAATACAAGACTATGCAGTGCGTTATGGTTGACCTCCCTGCTTGGTAAGCAGGTTGGAATGGTGACTACTTGTATACGCCGATCTTAATATAGCTATCTAACACTTCCTCTATTGTTTTATGGAGGACTGAAGTTAGATTCATAGGATACTAAATAGTTTATGTATGGTTGGCATCATAATTTAGACTTCTTTTAAACGGGTATAGCCTTCAACAATTGTTAAATTTTGTGCTTAATCTGCGTAGCTTCAGCCATATTTTCTCGTATAATACTTTATTTTCCATTGCGATTTAAATACATTTCTAAATCTTCACAGTATTCTTCATTTCTCCTCAGTTTCCCGGACATTTACGATTCCTTATTTTTCCCTTCATCGTACATCTGGCTCCTGTTTTGTCAAACATAGTTTTTAATTTCTTACCCACTAGTTTATGGGGGGAGGGGAGATAATAGGAAAAAAGTAGCTACCGAGCGTATTCCTTTCACATTTGGTAAAGTCAGAGCATTCACACAGCAGTTATTGAAAGCACTTAACCTCTTCTTTGTCCATACAGATTCTGCAGAAGTCATTGTATGAAGATTGCATGGGTTTCGCATGATTTTCAAAGAGGTCGTATCATGTGATAACTACTGTACTAAGATTCCGAATGTCATTACGGCTCCTACTTAGTAGATTTTCTGTTTTCCTAGGACATATGTTGGTTCATAGTTGTTTTAAAATCGCGCATGTGGTTAGCTATCCTCACTTGCGATAAGTCAGCTTACAGACCGGTAAAGCTAGAAGACTCCCGCTGAGGCTAGGGTCCTACCTACACATTTTCTTATTAATTCTTATTTAATTTTATTACATATTTTTACGCTTTTTTCTGTATTATGTTTATTTTTCCTAATCTAACTTTATTAGTTTTGGTAAAAACGATTATCTACTGTGTCTTATTTTAAAGGCAGGGCGACAGGAGGCTCCATCCCAAGCACGGAGGCCATAGTGGCCCATTGTGCTGGGCGGTCTACTGTGTTTTACTATATATACATAGTTCATAAAACATGAAATTGTGTTTTTCTAGATTTTTATATCCTATAGATAGGGTACTACTAGTCAGACTTTTAGTTTAGAATTAACGTGGGCACACATACGTCAAAATATATTCCTGTAAGATTTTCGTAACACATTCACATTGCAATATGAAACAAAACTCCTCGGTAAACAATTAATAAATTCAAATAAATAAATGAAGGTTTAATTTTCATTTGATGCAAATACCTTTAGAAGC